>MU765914.1:0-24386 GCA_026770625.1 Nicotiana glauca | reverse complement strand
CGGATCCCTAGTAGGAACGCTTGTTTGCATCATGTGCATTTGACTTAGGGGACTCAACACAGGGGTTGGGTCCGTCTAAGACAGGTGTACCCAAAATAACAGACCATCTTGATGCATCCTATGTGCTACATGTTGCATTTCTTCAAGGTTAAAAAGGTCATTTTGCAGACAAATGATAGTTGAGGGCAAATGAAAAGAAAGAAAAGAAAAAGAAAAAAGAAGGTGAAGTGTGGAAATAAAGCAATTAGGGCCCAGTTATGTTTTTTGTTACATTATTATTAAGAAAAAAGACAAAAAAAAAAGGAGAGCATGAAAAATTCAAAAGATTTTGCACTTTTTCATCATTTTTCGAAAATTTAAAAAAAAAAGGAAAAAGAAAATCCAAAAAGATTTTTCTTGTTTCATCATTTTTCAAAAAAAAAATGTGTTTTCTATAAATTAGTTGTTTTTTTAATTCTCGCTCGTATCTAATCTGCCCGAACTACGCATACGTGATTCTCGTCTTTTGGGGCGTAATACGTAGGCAACCCACATAGGGTCCGGTCTTCTTAGTAAATCTTAGGTTCTTGGCTTTGCGGGGTCTTAGCCAAATTTTCCACTTCTAGCCCACCTTTTGGCCAAATAAGCCGTTTTACAAAAAATAAATCATGTCTTGCATGTATCTAGTAGGGAGTATTATTGTCTCACATAGTGTTGGTTTAAATTTTTCTCATACAGGTATAGACCTATTTACCGGAGTTTGAGCATAACAGACACCTCGAGACCATCCAGCCAGGACCTTTCAGGAGTTGCTTAAGGAGATTTTTCTTTTGATGTTTTGAGTCTGTTTTCCTTTTTATGTTCTAGTTTTGTACAGTAGTTTCGAGTCTTTGGTTATTGTATTTTCTATTTTTGTATTGAAAAAAAAGTGTGTCATAAATCAAAAATCAAAAAGATATTTTGCGTTTTTATATTTCTCCTAGAAATTGATAAAAAAATCATTTGAGGTAGTTTTTCTTTTAGGCAATTAATATCTAGAACTTAAAATAAAAAAAATTCCTTTAGTATATTATGATTAAAAAAAGAGAGAATTCTTGTCTTTTAGTACCTTTTTAAAAGTTTCCTTTAAGGTATTAATCTCAAAATCCAAAAAAAAAAAAAGATTTTCTTTGAAGTCATCTTTGGAAAATTAATGAAAAATGAAGAAAAATATTCTTTTATTTTCCCAAGAACTTTAGGAAATTATGCATAGAAGAAAAAACATACACTATCTTTAAAGTTTCTTTTTTAGGTAATCAAAAATCGAAATCCAAAAAATATTTTTTTATTTTGTTCATTTCTTGTTTCGAAGTTTTTCTTCAGGGATATCAAATGAAATTTTGGAATATTTTTCTTTGGTTTATTGTTTGGACTTCATTTCAAAAAAAAAGAATCAAAAAAAAATATTTTTCTCTTCTAGGGGTTTTTCTTAATAATTTCCCATAGAGTTTTGATTAAAAAAGAAAAAAATAAGAAATAAATAAATAAATATATATGCTCGTTAAGCTTGAGTTTAGAATATGTTATAGAATATTAAGTCTAGAAAATTCAAAAAAAAAAAAGATTTGCTTCTTTTATTTCTCTTTTCTCATCAGAGTAGTCATTAAGGTAAAAAAAAAAAAGAACGAGAATGTCAGTTTATTTACTTTATTCCCGTTCTTCCAGAACTACATAAAAATCTGATTCATGCGGCGTCATGATACGTAGGCAACCTACATAGGGTTCGATCAAATTATTTTATTTATTTATTAAAAGAAGAGAAAAAAAAGAAAAAAGAAAAAAGAAAAAAGAAAAAAAGAGGGTGAAATTATGGGATGTGTGAAATGAGAGAAAAGAAAAGGGCGATAATTAGAAGAGGAAAAAAAAAAGAGGAAGGAAAATGAGCAAGCAAGTGCTAGAAAAGCAAATAAAAGAGAGATTCAATTGGACAAATTGGGATGATGCCAAGTGACCTTATGACCCTCGAAGTCATTCTAGATCCATTAATTGTTTCTAGGTGCATTGCACGCAATGTGATATTTGTAGCTGTTAAATGCCCTAATGCTAACAGGATGACCCCATTTTGTTCCTTTTTTTTTATCTTCATTGAGCAGAATGGTGGTTGGTTTGTGGTTTTTAAGTAACTCATCCATATAACACAAGGCCAAAGAGCAAGGTAGCCATGGCTAGCAAAGACTTGGACATAGGGGTTGTTGATCCATTTAAAGGAATTATTTAAACAGAATCTGAGTTGAAAGAAGAGGTCTTGAGGTTGAAAAGACAGATGGCCGAAATATACCAAGCTTGGATTAGTGGGCATCCTCCACCATCAGTCCCCGATGCCCAACATTATACTCCAAAACCAATTTTCAAGGTCTCGGGTCCATACTCTCACGCTCCTCATTTTGAGCCTCCTGGTGAGACTACAAAGCTTGCTAAGACAGTGGAGCAAGATGAGATATCCGGAAAGTTGAAAGGGTTTAAGATGCCAAAGTTAATTTGTATGATGTGCGGGGAGATCCAGTAGCCCACCTGAGGGGTTATTGCAGTGAAATGAGAAATGTTGGCGGGAAAGATGAGCTGCTATTGGCGTATTTCAGGTAGAGCCTGACTGGGGCAGCTTTGGAATGGCATAATCATCAAGATGTCGGGAAGCAGCATACATTGGGCGACATGGCTCAAGATTTTATGCGGCGCTTTCAGTACAATATAGACATTGTCCCAGACCGCTCATCCCTATCTCAGATGGAAAAGAAACCCAAGGAAAGTTTTAAGGATTTTTGGCCTAGATGGAACGAACAAGTTGCTCGGGATAGTCCTCCTATTGATAGAAAAGATATCGTTGAGCCCAGCCGATGACAGGGTCCAGGGGTCGTTCTTGCCAAATGTCTTCAGCCTCAACTACAACCCCAAACCTATCCCCGAGCCCCACATAATCCACCTCGGCATTATCCTCCGAACAATGACCGGTCATATGTCTAACCACTAGGTCACTCCCTCCACCAACGACAGGGTCCGGTGGTCGTTCTTGCAAAACGCTTTTAGCCTCAATACCGACCCCGTGAAGATCCCCAAACTCCACATAAGTCACCCCAGTATTATCCGCCAAACAACATCCGACCATCTTTCCAACCACCGGGTCACTCCCTAGGGCGAGCACCATCATCCCAAAATTCACGTGTGCCTTCACAATATTTTCAAGCATCCAACAATCCTAGAAAACTGAGGCATGGAGAGAAACAAAGGCAAAAAGATAATTTCACGCCCATCGGAGAATCCTACATAAGTTTGTTTGAAAGGTTAAAGCATTCTGGACTGATTGAGCCACTCCTCGACTACACTCCAGAACCATATGCAAAAGGCTTTGATCCTGCTGTTCGATGCATGTACCACTCTAATGTCCAAGGGCATAGTATTGAAGACTGTCGCTCTTTGAAAAGGGAAATAGAAAGAATGATTCAAGAAGGGGTAGTTATGGTCAATGACAGTGCAGGGAGCATGCGAATCCTCTTGGAAACTTGTTGATTAAAGTTGATAATGGTCTTGGAAATATTGATGTGAAACTCAGTGGCTAAGATGCCATGTTTGGTAATTGGGAAGACACTCTATTTCTTGGTCAGCCGGAGTGGAGTTTTGGTGGTTATTTTATTGTCATTTCTGTTGTCCGGGTTGTTTTAGGGTTGTAATCCGGATATTGTCTTGTGACACAAACCCTTTTATCCTTTCATTTTGCCTGGTTTGTTTAGTTGTAGTAGCTCGTTTAGTGCTGTCTAGGTTTGTTCCAGGGTTGTAACCCCAGTCTAGTTTTCCTGTCTTGTTGTTCGAACTGTTTCACCATCTGTCTAATACAATTTCCTGTTTTCTGTTATTTCTAGTCATTTTTCTTTTGCTTAGTTCTCTTTTCTTTCCACAGTTCTTTTCCTGTTGGCTTTAATAACATGACATGCATGCATAATTCTCGGCCTGGGCTCAAAAAGTTAGTTATGAAGCATTGAAACAATTTTAAAGATGACAGGGGCACTTGAGGGAAATAAGAACAGATTTGGACACTTTGAGATCATTTCGAGCCCGAATTGTGTGAAACTGGAACAGATAGAACATAAAGAAACCATATTAAAATGGATCATACCGCATCAGGTTGAAGCTAAAGGCAAGTTTGCCAAATTGACAGGTGTCGTTTGTGGTAAGGAGAGTGAGAGTGTTGTCCAATGGTTCTTTGTATTCAATAGATGTAAAAGGCGAATATGTGGATATGGTTATCAAGTCTGGTACAATCAAAAGATGTTACAAATGTTTTCCTTGGTTTGTTTAATTGTGTTGTTTGTACTTGGCATGATTAGGAGATTGGAATGACGAAGGCATTTTGTTCTGCTATCTAAACACTTTATCCTTCGTTACACCTTTGAGACTTATTTATTTTCCTTCATACCCCTCTTTCGGAATCAGCAACAAAGATTAGAAATACAAGCGTGAAAGATAAGTATAGAAAAAAGAGAAAAAAGAAAGAATGAATAGAGAGAGAAGAAAAAAGGAAGAAAAAAAGAAAAAAAGAAGAAAAAGAAAAAAAAAACAAAATAACAAAAAGAGAAAAGGAAGAAAGAAAAGAAAAGGAGAGAAATAGGAAGAAAAGAAAAAGAAAAGAAAAATTACAACAACAAAGTAATTTCTATGACATGAACTACGTTCGACCTGATTCCTTTTAAGGATACGTATGCAGCCTCACGGTTCGGTCCCATCAAAATAAAAATCCAAAAGTCCCCAAGCAGGAAACTAGGGTAGAAGTTGTGGTTGTTATAAGAAATCTGATTCCGAAAGTTGTAATTTTAAAACCATTTGAATTGTTTTGAGCCTTTTGATACCCTTTCTTTCTAACCCCATCCAAAAGCTCACATTACGATCCTGATAAAGGCCTTCCGATCGGTCTTCGAGAGATGCCAAGGCGAGCAAGTAGAGGTGAATCATATTAGGGACAACACTCCGGTCCAAACAAGGGAAATGAAAAATGAGAGAGTATTATTGATGAAAGCCCTCACGAGCACCGCAAGGCAATAAAAGCTAAGAGAAATAAAAAATGAGAGAGTCTTATTGTTGAAAACCTTCACGGGCACCATAAGGACACTGTGAGTTGAGAGAAAGACCAAAATGAGAGAGACTTGATGGTGAAAAACCTTTGGGCACTTCAAGTCAAAGAAGGATCGTGAATCAGATTGGATAAGCGGAGCATGGAAGCCTAGTTTTATGGTTTAAGGGTACAACAAGTGTTGAACATCAGACTTGCTTGACAGAATAGGCCACAAGTGCATGTCATGGTCATTAGAGTTGGTATCCATATCTGATAGGTTTCTACTTTGTAGTTTTCTTGTTAGGAATCATCTCTTTCCATTCTCCTTTACTCTGTTCCTTTTGTTTTGTTTACTTCCTCTTCCTGAGTCTGTTTGGTCAGAACAAGTGAGAAATTACTTCAAAATTTGCCACCAGCTTTCCAATTGCACAAAACAGGATCTGGTTAGCACATCAAAGCGTCATAAGTCCGGAAAAAACAACAAGCACACTGAGTTGGTAACAATCAACATGCTTTGGGATTCGTATGAAATATAAAAGGCTTGGTATATATCAATTCATGGACAATGCAACAGAAGGAGGGCTAGGTGAACGGATCAAAGGTATTTTCTGTGATAAGATTGATAAAAAGGGTGGTAAACTAGTGACAAGCAAGATCTTCCAAGAAGAAATCAAAGTTATCATGGCTAGCAATGGAGCAACAGACCTCAAGGCTAGGGCCAGTGGTTTAAGTCAAGAAGGAACATCATATGCACCGACATGGGTGGCATTTGACGTGATTTGAGATTCATGTGAAACACAAAGGTTTGGTAAATGTTGGTTTATGAACAATGCAACAGATAGTGGACATTGGGTTTGAACGTAGAAGAGGTATTTTCTGTGATAAGATTGACAAAGAAAGTGGTTAACGAATGACAAGCAAGATCTTCCAAGCAGAAATTAAAGTTATCATGACAAGTGATGGAGCAATAGACCTCAAGGCCAAGGCCAGTGGTTTGAGTCAAGAAAGAATAGCTTACACACTGAGGGGGGTCGCAATTGACGTCCTTTGGGGTTCATGTGGGATACAAAGATTGGTAAATGTCAGTTCATGAGCAATGCAATAGATAGAGGGTATTGGGTCTGAACAGAGAAGATGTATTTTCGTTGTTAAGGGTAACAAATAAAGTGGTTAGTCAATAAACAAGCAAGGTCTTCGAGTTGGAATCAGTTATCATGGCAAGTGAAAGAACAATAGACCTTAAGGCCAGAGCCAATGGTTTAAGTCAAGAAAGAATAACATGCGCAATGAGTGGGTGGCAATTGTCGTGCTTTGAGATTCATGTGAGATACAAATATTGGTAAATGTCAGTTCATGAGCAATGCAATAGATAGAGGGTATTGGGTCTAAACGGAGAAGATGTATTTTCTGTGTTAAGGGTAACAAAGAAAGTGGTTAGTCAATAAACAAGCAAGGTCTACGAGTGGGAGTTAATTATCATGGCAAGTGAAGGAACAATAGACCTCAAGGCCAGAGCCAATGGTTTATGTCAAGAAAGAACAACATGCGCAATGAGTGGGTGGCAATTGTCGTGCTTTGAGATTCATGTGAAACACAAGGGCTTGGTAAATGTCAGTTCATGAGCAATGCAACAGATAGAGGGTATTGGGACTGAACGGAGAAGAGGTATTTTCTGTGTTAAGGGTAACAAAGAAAGTGATTAGTCAATAAACAAACAAGGTCTTCGAGTGGGAATCATTTATCATGGCAAGTGAAGGAACAATAGACCTCAAGGCCAGAGCCAATGGTTTAAGTCAAGAAAGAACAACATGCGCAATGAGTGGGTGGCAATTGTCGTGCTTTGAGATTCCTATGAAACACAAGGGCCTGGTAAATGTTAGGTCATGAGCAATGCAACAGATATGGGGTATTGGGTCTAAACAGAGAAGAGGTATTCTCTGTGATAAGGATGACAAAGAAAGTGGTTAGTCATTAAACTAGCAAGGTCTTCGAGTAGAAATCAAAGCGATCATGGGAAGTGAAGGAGCAATTGCCCTCAAAGTCAAGGCCACAAACCCAACTGGGGCAACACATTTTCTTTGTTTTGTCTATTTTTGTTGAAATCAGACACCCACCTGGAAAACAAGGGAATACAATTCGAGTTTATGGCAATCAGGCGCCCACCTCGAGAACAAGGGAATACAGTTCAAGTTTTGGCAATCAGGCGCCCCCTGGAGAACAAGGGCATACAATTCAAGTTTTTGGCAATCAGGCGCCCACCTGGAGAACAAGGGAATACAATTCAAGTTTTGGTAATCAGGCACCCACCTAGAAAACAAGGGAATACAATTCAAGTATTGGTAATCAGGCACCCACCTGGAGAACAAGGGAATACAATTCAAGTTTTGGTAATCAGGCACCCACCCGGAAAACAAGGGAATACAATTCAAGTTTTGGTAATAAGGCACCCACATGGAGAAAAAGGGAATACAATTCAAGTTTTGGTAATCAGGCACCCACCTAGAAAACAAGGGAATACAATTCCAGTTTTGGTAATCAGGCACCCACCTGGAAAACAAGGGAATACAATTCAAGTTTTTGGCAATCAGGCACCCACCTGGAGGAAAAGGGAATACAGTTAAAGTTTTGGTAATCAGGCACCCACCTAGAAAACAAGGGAATACAATTCAAGTTTTGGTAAAAAGCACCTACCTGGAGAACAAGGGAATACGATTCAAGTTTTGGTAATCAGGCACCCACCTGGAGAACAATGGAATACAATTCAAGTTTATGGCAATCAGGCACCAACCTGGAGAACAAGGGAATACAGTTCAAGTTCTGGCAATCAGGCACCCACCTGGAGAACAAGGGAATACAGTTCAAGTTTTTGGTAATCACGCACCCACCTGGAGAACAAGGCAATACAATTCGAGTTTTGGTAATCAGACGCCCACCTGGAGAACAATCGAATACAATCCAAGTTTTGGTAATCAGGCACCCACCTGGAGAACAAGGGAATAAAGTCAAGTTTTTTGGTAATCTGGCGCCCACTTGGAAAATAAGGGAATACAATTAAAGTTTTTTGCAATCAGGAGCCCACCTGGAGAACAAGGGAATACAATTCAAGTTTTGGAAATCAGGCGCCCACCTAGAGAACAAGGGAATACCGTTCATGTTTTTGGTAATCAGGCACCCACCTGGAGAACAAGGGAATACGATTTGAGTTTTGGTAATCAGGCGCCCACCAGGAGAATAATGGAATACAATTCAAGTTTTGGTAATCAGGCACCCACTTGGAGAACAAGGGAATAAAGTCAGGTTTTTGGGTAATCAGGCGCCCACCTGAAAAACAAGGGAATACAATTCAAGTTTTTGGCAATCAGGCGCCCACCTGGAGAACAAGGGATTACAATTCAAGTTTTGGAAATCAGGCGCCCACCTGGAGAACAAGGGAATACAGTTCATGTTTTTGAAAATAGGGCACCCACCTGGAGAACAAAGGAATACAATTCAAGCTTTGGAAATCAGGCGCCCACCTGGAGAACTAGGGAATACAGTTCAAGTTTTTGGAAATCAGGCGCCCACCTGGAGAACAAGGGAATACAGTTCAAGCTTTTGGAAATCAGGCGCCCACCTGGAGAACAAGGGAATACAATTCATGTTTTTGGCAATCAGGCGCCCACCTGGAGAACAAGGGAATACAACTCAAGTTTTGGAAATCAAGCGCCCACCTGGAGAACAAGGGAATACAGTTGAAGCTTTGGAAATCAGGCGCCCACCTGGAGAACAAGGGAATACAATTTAAGTTTTTGGCATTCAGGTGCCCAGCTGGAGAACAAGGGAATACAGTTCAAGTTTTTGGCTATCAGGCGCCCACCTGGAGAACAAGGGAACACAGTTCAAATTTTTTGCAATCAGGCATCCACCTGGAGTACAAGGGAATACAGTTCAAGGTTTTGCAATCAGGCGGCCACCAGGAGAACAAGGGAATACAGTTCAAGTTTTTGGAAATCAGGCGCCCACCTGGAAAATAAGGGAATTTACTTCAGAATGCAATTCAAGTCAGCAACAAAAGAGGCTCGCGGAAAGAATGCGAGTCAACAGTCCGAGATGATCAATGGAAGTTAGTCACAATCCAAAATAATAAAAGAAGAGGAGAAACAAAAAGAAAGAAAAAGTGAATCCAAAATGCAGAAGTAGAGAAAAGACGTGAGCTACTCAAGACATGGCTGAAATCACGAGCATTGTTTGTCCGATTTTGACACGAAAAGATGAAAAAGATTTAACTAGCACCTGCAACTAGTAAGTGTCAAGGTTAATATCCAAAGTCTGCATGAAGAACCATCCAAGACTCAAGATCAAGCTTCAAAAGACTTATAGATAGGAATCATGTAACTCGTAGTTGACAAGTTTAGTTAGTCTTTTTCATTTTGTGATTTTGATGTAATAACAGGACCGCAGACCGGAACCTCGATGGAACGACACCTCGACCGGCTCTCCACCTCGGTATACTCCATCACCTCACTTACCTCTGAACTACACGTGGCCTGATTCCTTTATCGCCAAGGATATGTAGGCAACTCAGATACCAAGGCTCGGTCACATTCCCCTTTTCTCAGTTTTAGTCTCTCCCAAATAAGGGTCAGGGCGAAAAACCTGTCTAGTCGTTCTTTGTCTGAAAACTCTTCGCGTTTCCAGTCAAAGAGGGGCACCTGTAGACAAGTGATTTTTGACTCTCCCTAAGATTTTTCATATTTTAGAACGTAAATATTTAATTTTGGCCTAATATAGCTATTTCAACTCACTTTTTTACTCTTTTACTTTTATTTTATTACAAGAAAACGAAAATTACAAAAATAGGTTCATTAATATTTTGTAGTCATTTTTATTCTTGAAAAAATACCAAAAAAATAATTTTGTTTTAATGGTAAGTCTTATTTTAATAATTATTTTTTACTTAAGTATAACTAATTAATATTTTTGATAATACTTTTAGTTAATTAAGCTAATTTTACACATAGCTAGTCATAAAAGCCCAAGTTCCTAGCCCATTTATTAAACTCAAGATCCAATACCCATTAAGCTAATCCTAGGGACCTTCTAAACTTTTCTTTGGAATGAAAAATAAATAAAAAGACCCTATGGACTTAACACAAAAAGACCGAGGGACTGATTGATAAAATACACAAAAATAAATACACCTAAAACCTAGACCTATATTATAGGGAACGCCAAAAAAATAGAAAAAAGAAGAGATCCGCCGCTTTCGGCAAAGTTTTGGGGTTCCCTATCTGAATTCTTCATCTCCCCATTGAATCCATCGATCAGCAAGAAACCAACCAAAACTCGATTCTTCTAGATTTATCAAACAACAACAAAGAGATCAGCAGCACATGACAAAAAGGACTTGAAGAACCGAATTCCAAAAATTTCCTAAGTGAAAGAGGGCAGCATTTCGACAAAGGAATGAGCAGTCCAAACACCATGGAATTTTTCTCATTTTGAGAGATAAAAGAACTCCACCAGCTTTAATTCCTTAAGCAGCCATAAACCCCCCATTATAGCTCAAACTTTAACCCCGAAACTCACCAAAATATCAGTCAAAAATGCAGCTAAAGCCTTGTCCGAAACAGCTCATCGAAATAGCTCCTCACTTTAGCTCCAAAACACCATTTTTTCTACCAAAAAGCGTAACCATTGAGTCTGGGAGTTGAGGCAGGCGAGGTTTGTCGAGGTTTTATCAATGGGTTTTGGTTCAAGAGGTTGTCTTGTTCGCGGTTCCGGTTTCTAGTTCCTTGCAAAACAAATGCTTGATTTGCTTTGTAATCTGAGCTCGAGATCTTGTGAATCGAAAATTGCGGCTGTTTGAGGTTTTCTTCGTGTTCTTTGTTTCTTTGATGATTATGACTGCCATATGATTGTTTTGTTATTTTGTGCTGTTTTAAAACTTTCCCTTAATTTGATTTGTCTATGCTTAGTTTGAATATGATACTTTAATTGGAACAGAAACTGTTCCGTTTCATTTATTATGTAAAGCTTCTTACATCTTATAAAGATATAGATTCTGCTGCGCATTTAGTGGTAAATTGACTTACTGCAATTTTTGTTTTAGCCACAAAGGACATCGTTTTTGTTTTAGTATTTTATTTTTCTCCTTCTTACGTGAGATGCTTAATTTCTTGTGATTGGAATATTGTTTTGATATAGAATGGAAAGGATAATAGTTGGTTTGATTCTTAATTTGAATAAGTTATGATTTATTATTGATTTGAGATTATTGTAGATAAAACTGTTCCAATAAAGTGGTTTAGGAAATATAATCTTTATATAGGCACGCCAATGAACCATCGTGATTATGGGTGTGGTTCCCGTGACATAGTTACGATGCCTAATTCCAAAATTCGGGGGTGCATTTCATGTGACCCAATTATAACAACTTCAAATAATAAAGCCCTTTAGAATAATTCGAGGAGTGCCATATTAAATAGAATATAGTTTTATGGCCCTCATAGTTTAGTTTTGAATTCCCTTTAAAATTGGAATCGAGGTGTGTCGTGCCAAATAAAATCTCAAAATGCATGGCCCTCGCTTAATTATTTTTTTAATTCTTTAGAACTCGAGGCGTGCCATTTAGTTGAATTTCCATAGCCCTCGCAAACTTGAAAGTGCGGAGTTGCTGTAGGCGCGTTATTTTAATAATTTACCTTCCTAAACTTGGGTGTGCATTTATGTGACCCAAATTCAAATCTCAAAAATGCTAAATAAAATGTGTCGTGGACCGCGGGTGCATTTATGTGACGTGTTTCAAGATGTGTTTTAGATGGCGTTGAATCTTCTTAAAGATATTTAAATAAAAGCAATTATAAAGTTAAAATTGAACCATATGTTAAAACTGTATTAAAATTAGATAATAGGCCTATTATAACAATTGAGCGACCGTGCTAGAACCACGAAATCCGGGAATGCCTAACACCTTCTCCCAAGTTAACAGAATTCCTTACCCGGATTTCTGATTCGCGGACTGTAATACAGAGTCAACCTTTTCCCAAGTGGCGACTCTGAATTCTTAAATAAGTTATCCCATTTCGATTGTCCTTTAATTGGAAAAAACTCCCCTTATTATATCCTCTCTCGCGGGTGTAGGGAAAAAGGAGGTGTGACAAGCTAAACACCCCTTCTTGACCATACGACAAGCCTTCATATATGAGATAACACTACGGGTAGTATGTCCAGGAGTCCCTCTCTAGCCAAGACGAGGTAGACCCGATAAGACTAAGGTCACAGTCTTAGCATGACAATCCAAGATAGCGTGGTAAGGTGATAACCAGTCCATCCCCAATATGACATCAAAATCAACCATGTCCAGCAGTAATAAGTCTACTTGAGTCTCAAGACCCCCAATCACAACTACACAAGAGCGATAAACACGATCCACCACAATAGAATCACCCAACGGTGTAGACACTTAAATGGGAGCACTCAAAGAATCGGTAGTCATGACCAGATATGGCGCAAAATAAGATGACACATAAGAGTACGTAGACTTTAGATCAAATAGCACTGAAGCATCCCTACTAAAAACCAGAACCATACTTGTGATAACTGCATTGGAAGCCTTAGCCTCAAGCCTGGCTGGAAGAGCATAACATCGGGGCTGGGCCCCACCACCCTGGACTACCTCTCTGGGATGGCCTGTAGCTGGCTGGCCTCCACCTCTAGCGGCCTGAGCTCCACCTCTAACACCTCTACCTCCACCTCTAGCTCCTCTACCTCCACCTATGGCTGGCTGAGCGGGCTGTGGAACACTCAGTGCCTGAACCACGACATAGGAACCTGAATGCTGAGAGTTGCTCAATGCTCGAGGAAAATATCTAGCAATGTGCCTCGTGACACCACAAGTAAAACAAGCCCTCGGTTGTTGGGGTTGATGATCCCGAAAATTCTGAAGCGGAGGTGCACTGATAGGAGCTGATGATGCACTGTAGGACTGCTGATCGAAATACTACATGTGAGAACCACGGCCACCTGGGGCACTGTGAGAAGCCTGAAGTGCTGACTGAAAAGGCCTAGAAGGATGGCCTCTACCAAAAGAATCTTTTCCTCCAGACGAGGCGCCACTGAATCTGCCTGAATGATGAGGCGCCACTGAATCTGCCTGAATAACGAGGCCTCTTGTCAGACCCCTGACCACCTCCCTGCGATAGAACTATCTCAACTCTCCTAGCCACATTGGCCGCCTCCTGGAAAGAAATCTCACTCCTTGTCTCCTTAGCCATCTAAAGTCAACTCAATGAACCTCCTCACCCTCTCTCTCGGTGGAAAGTATGATAAGAGCATGACGGGCCAAGTCGATGATTCTGGTTTTGTACTGAGTGACAATCATAGAACCCTACTGGAGACGCTCGAACTGCCTCCGGTAGATATGTCTATAAGTGATAGGGAGAAACTTCTCCAGAAATAGCTAAGTAAACTGCTCCCAAGTCAAAGCTGGCGATCCGGCTGGTTTAGCCAAGCAATAATCTCTCCACTAAGTCTTGGCAGATCCAGATAAGCGAAAAGTAGCAATGTCGACCCCATTGGTCTCCACTATTCCCATGTTCCTGAGAACCTCATGACAGTTGTCTAGATAATCTTGGGGATCCTTAGAAGATGCACTGCTGAAAGTAGTAGTGAAGAGCTTGGTGAACCCGTCTAATCTCCACAAAGCATCGACAGACATAGCTTCCCCATCACCGGCCTGAGCCACCACACCCAGCTAAATTGCTCCAACTGGCTGAGCTGCTGGAGTATGGAACTGGGGAGCCATCTGGTCTGGAGTGCGAGTAGCAGGAGTCTGGGCTCCTCCTCCAGCCTGGGAGACGGTTGGTGCTACAGGAGGCAAGCTTGCCCCGGTGACACTCTCCATAAGGCCCACTAGACGGATCAGAGAATCCTGGAGTATTGGGGTAGCAATGAACCCCTCTGGAACCTGAGCTGGGCCTAACGAAGCTGTCTGGGCCGGAACCTCATCATCAAAGTCAACCTGAGGCTTCGCCGCTGGTGCTGCTGCTCTAGGCTGAGCTTTGACCCTACCTCGCCCTCGCCCTATGCCCCTCGTGGGAGCTGCTGCTGGTGGCTCGGGCTGCTGATCAGCAGATGAGGAAGCACGTGTTCTCGGCATCTGCGAAAGAACAGAGTAGAAATCCAATCAGCATTGAGAAACCAAACTGCATGAAAGGAAAGAATGGATGTGAAGTTTTTCCTAACTCTCTAGCCTCTGGGAATAAATACAGACGTCTCCGTACTGATCCCTAAAACTCTACTAAGCTTGTTTGTGAATTGTGAGACCTATGTAACCTAGAGCTCTGATACCAACTTGTCACGACCCAGATTTCCCACCCTCGGGGGTCGTGATGGCGCCTACTAATGTGAGCTAGGCAAGCCAACTACTCGATAAATTTACCTTTCCCCTTTTTATCCTTTAGCAATTATGAGCAATAATTTGAATACAGCGGAAATTATAACAAATGGAAGAAAACAATAAAACTATTGAGTATGTCCAGTACAACCGTTTAAGCAAGTCTACCCAGAACTGGAGTCACAGCTTCACAGACAGTCTAAGAATACTACAAACAAGGTCTGAATGAAATACAAAGTCTGTCTCTGAATAAATAAAAATATCAAGAGATAAGATATAAGGATATGCCAAAGCCAGCGGATGTCTGCAGGACTCCTCGGGTCACCTGTGTGGACTGAAGACAGCACCCTCACTACGGTCCAAACGCTCCGGTATCGGTATCTACACACAGTGTTGAGCATAGTAACAGCACAACAGACCCCATGTGCTGATAAGTGTCCAGCCTAACCTCGGTGAAGTAGTGACGAGGCGAGGACCAGACTACCAAATAAACCTGTGTAGTTAAATCATATACAATGAAAATAGAAACAGATAATTACAACTAAAGTTGGGTGGGGGAAACATGCTCGGGGAGTAACAGATAATAATAGAATAAATGAAGAGAAACATAAGAAATGCCCTAAATCAATTACCAGCAAAATAAGGAAATAGAAGACCATGTACACATGTAATACCGTTGCAGGCATGCAACCCAATCCCATTTCATATGATACCGTTGGAGGCGTGCAACCCGCTCCCATTTCTTATATTACAGTTGCAGGTGTGCAACCCGCTCCCATTTCACATATTACCGTTGCAGGCGTGCAACCCGCTCCCATTTCTTATATTACCGTTGCAGGCATTCAACCCGGTCCCATTTTAAATGTTACCGTTGCAGGCGTGCAACCCACTCCCATTTCATATATTACCCTTGCAGGCGTGTAACCCGCTCCCATTTCTTTTATCAACACCAATCATAAAAGGGTCCCGGCAAGGGAACGATAATACCAAACAAACATCCTGGCAAGGGAAAAATAATAACAATAACATCCCGGCAAGGGAACAATAATGATAATCCTCATATGAAGCCCAATAAACCACAACGAACGAATAACAATTACAATGCAAGACTTACGGGCATGCTTGACACCGACGTATAGATACTCGTCACCATGCCTATACGTTGTACTCCACAATTAGCACGTAGCAAATAAGACTCGACTCCTAATCCCTCAAGCCAAGGTTAGACCAAACACTTACCTCGTTTCCACAAACACAACTCAAGCCTCAACTATCGTTTTACCTCTTGATTCCACCACCAACTCGCTCGTATCTAGCCATAAGTTACTTAATAATATTAATAAGTGCTAAGTGGATCATTTCTAATGCATGGAAATAAGTTTTCTAAATTTTTTCCCAAAAAGTCAAAATTTGACCCCTGGCCTGCTTGGTCCAAACCCGAAATTCGAACCAAAACCTGATTACCCATTCACCCCGAGCCCGGATATATAATTGGTTTTGGAATCTGACCTCAATTTGAGGTCTAAATCCCCAAATTTCAATATTCTTAGGTTTTACCCAAAATTCCCATTTCCACCATGAAAACCCTAGATTCTAGGATGAAATCTTGTGAAAAGAAGTTAAGGAGTAAAGAAAATGAGTTAGAAATCACTTACTAATGTTTTGAAGGAGAAAGGTTGTTTGAAAAATCGCCTCTTATGTTTTAGGGGTTTTGAAAAATAAAAAATAACTGAAAATCCCGTTAAAATATACTCCTCTCTGACCCCCTGTGCGGACCGCACAAAAGGAGTGCGGCCGCGGAGCTCACAATGTTGACTGCAGTGACAGCTTTAGTATTTTGGCCTTAACTTTCTTTACAGACGTCCAAATTGTGATTTCTTTACCTTTCTAGAAACTAGACACGAAGGGCTACAACTTTCGTTTATAATCATCTCAATATTCTTTGTAGATAAAAAGATATAGGCTTACAAAATCAGACCAGTGAAATTCTTCCTCACCGCGGACCGCACAAAAAGGAGTGCTGCCGCAAAGGCCCCTCCGCGGTCAGCACAAAATCAATGCGGTCAGCACTGGTGGCTTCAGATTTCTGCAACATCTCTGGACCTGCAACAACTATGTTTTAAGCCTAAAACATCCTGGAACCTACCCGAAACTCTCCCGAGTCGTCGGGACTTCAAACCAAACGTGCATACTAACTCAAAAACATCATATGCACCTACTCGTGCAATCAAATCATCAAAATAACTTATAAAATCATGAATTAAACCTCAAAACTCAACATTTTCATCAAGAACTCTCAAGATTCATAACTCTTCAACCGGAAGTCCAACTCACGTCATATAAACTCCATTTTCACCAAATTTCACAGTTATCTTTTAAATACTATAACAAGTTTGTACCGGGCTTCAAAACCAAAATACGGGCCCGATACCAATGGTTTCAAACATTAATTCTTTTCTTCATTTCTCAGATAATTCAGTAAAATAATTTCTTTCAAAAATTGATTTTTAAGGCTTGGGACCTCGGAATTCATTTCCAGGTATACGCCCAAGTCCCATATTTTACTACAGACCTCCGGGGATCGTCGAAACATGAATCCGGGTCCGTTTGTTTAACATGTTGACCAAAGTCAACCATAATCAAATTTTAACTCTAGAAATTTCTATTTCTCAAATTTTTACATAGAAGACTTTCCGGATATAGGTCCGGACCATGCACGCAAATAAAGGTGAGGTAAAAAGGAGGTTTTTAGGCCTCGAAACACTAAATCTACTTGCAATACAAGTGATGACCTTTTGGGTTATCACATGATGGATATTTATCCTATTTGACAATATTTTTTTGGGTCAAACATTAAATATTTATTTAACTAAGTATATTTTTATGACTGCTTATTCTTGTTGGACTATAAGAAGCCTTTATTTCATATTTTACCTATCACATAGACCGAATTAAACTCTGTATCTATCCACTATGGCTAGCAAAAAAGCTATCTAAACTATTTAGTATCTTTCTCCATATACTTTGTTGTTGTCCTCTAATTTGTAGCTGGAGTACAATGTCCATAATGATCTGCTAGGTGTGCTATTACTTTTGTTGGAATCTTCGAGCATTCCATTTGTATGATTCAAAATCTGACGGCACATGGATTAGCGCTAATAGGAATGGAAGGAGATCGACTAAGAAGTGGTCGTACCCACGAGGTATAATAATAACGAAGACCTCGGCCACAGCCAAAGATGGAGCCATCAAAAAGCCTGTATGGCGAAATGGATATTGTGATATTTAAGGGAGGTAGCGTGAAAGAGAGTAAGGAGATGAAGGCACTCTAGTTAAGGACCGATGGACAAAAGGGAATACTGATAATATATAGGGGGTAAGAAGACAAGAAAATGGGGCTTCCTCTGAGAGAGAAAAAGGAGAAGAATAGAAGACCAAGAAAAGGGATTAGATAGTAAATACAAATCTCTGTATACATCATCGCCAAATCAATAAATATAGATCTCATAGTTATCAATGGATTCCTTCTTTTCTTCTTTGCTATTACATTATGCAATGATACTCCAAAGATGTAAGTTCATTGTCATACTTGATGTTTTTTAATGATCTTAAATCAAGCTATAAGTTTTGTTATATCTCATTCTCTTATCCAATGCACTTAGATCTAAAGTTAATTATCCTTGGATAAGATATATTCTCTATTTTCTTCATTAATTAGTTTAACAAAAGGCTTAACACTTATTGGTCAAACAATTTTGCGCCGTCTGTGGGGATTTTGTAGCCAAATTTTTAGTTTCCTTAAGATCTAAAACCACCCAAGTATCATTTCCAGGCTGTCACAACCTCACCCTCTCGGTGTAAACACCAACTCGAAAAAGTGATAGATAAGCTTTTGAGATAACCGAACCAATCTAGGACAACGCTCTACTTGAAATTGAAATTGTATCCGATGTCTACGCAAAACCCACACCTAATCTGTAGCGATGGGTTTGGCACGTCATATGCATGTATAAAGTAGAGTCGCGGTCACTGTGCACTCGGCATGATCGCAACCCTGTTTGACGTGTTCACCTTGTATATCTGCCGGTACTCCCACCTCTTAGGAAGGAGAGATAACCTATTGTATGATTCTTTGAAATAATGGGTGTATCCTGCCTCATTTTCGTACCCACGCGCACTATGTGATTTATGAACAAAATGTGACATGTTTCCCTTATTGTTTGCATATGTCGGACGGGATCGGATGGGGACTCAATCTCTATATCCCAAAGGTCAAGGTAAGCCCGATCCACGGGAAGCTTAGATGCGAATACTAATGAAGCCAAACACGGCTACTAAATCTAAAACTACTATTCGAGCACAGGGCGACGCGAGCGACCCTACAACGCTCTTCCCCCTTTTACAAACTTACCAGGCCAAGGTAACAGGCAGTTTTGTTTGGTTTTAACTTATCATGCTTTGTTTTTGGTTAAGAACAGGAACACGAGCATTCTCACAAGTACACAAACAAGGAATGAACGCCACCAAACACACCAGGAAAATGTTCCGTACCATACTATCTCACAAGCAACGACCGAGCAAAGCCCTCTAAGCCGCATCAAACCACAAATAATATAAACGGCTCAGAGTAGGTCGACATTATTAAGAAATAATCTCCGGAACTAGGGACTGAGCAATAGGTCCATGAAACGCGCAGTACCCTCAAATTAAAGCAAAGATTAACGAACTGGGACTCATTCCGACGCACAATACTCTCCAATGAAGGCAAAGATTAATGAACCGGGACTCATCATGATGCACATTACTCTCCAATGAAAGCAAGGATTAACGAACTGGGACTCATCCCGACGCACAATACTCTCCAATAAAAGCAAAGTTAAGCAAACCAGGACTCATCCCGACACGCGCAAAACTAATTCAGTGATGAATAATGTTCTCTAATAAAAGTGATGCAGCGGGTTACAATTTCGACCTCGCTGGAATGAACACCCCTACGGCCATTGGCCGTTGCCAAACGAAAGAAAAATTTGACCTCGCTCGAATTCACAACGAGTTACAATTTTAACCTCGATCGACTAAACAACCTTATGTCCATCGGTCGTCACCAAACGAAATAAAAATTTGACCTCGCTTGAATTCACATCAGGTTACAATTTTGACCTCGCTCGAATTTATACCCCTACGTCCATCGGCCATCACCAAATGGAAGAAAAAATCAACTCGCTCGAATTCACACCGGGTTACATTTTCGACCTCGCTTGAATTAACACCACTACGATCATCGGCCGTTGCCAAACGAAAGAAAAATTCGACCTCGCTCGAATTCACAGCGGGTTACAATTTTGACCTCTCTTGAATTAATACCCCTACATCCATCATCTATCGCCAAATAGAAGAAAAATTTGACCTCGCTCGAATTCACAACGAGTTACAATTTCGACCTTGCTCAAATTAACACCCCTACGGCCATTGACCGTTGCCAAACGAAACAAAAATTCGACCTCGCTCGAGTTCACAGCGGGTTATAATTTCGACCTCGCTCGAATTAATACCCCTAAGACTATCGACCATCGCCAAATGGAAGAAAAATTTGACCTTGCTCGAATTCTCACCGGGTTACAATTTCAAATTCGCTCGAATTAATACCCCTATGGCCATTGGCCATCGCCAAGTGGAAGTAAAACTTTGCCCGCTCGAATCGACATATCGAAGCTTGACTGCGTTAAACTCATAACGAGTCATAGTTTGGTCTCGCGCGAGCTCGCCTCCAGCCATCGCTAAACTCGCCATGAGAAACTGACTTTGCCCAAGTTGGCAAGTCTAAATTCGACCCCGTAAAAATAGATAAGTCAAAACTTACTTCGCCCAAGTTGTTAAGTCTAAATTCTACCTCATTCAAATATATGTCAAATCTGACTTCGCCCAAGTCGGCAAATGTTAGTTCGACCTTGTTCGAATATACAAATCAAGGTTGATTCTGCCGAGTTGGCAAGTCAGAAGTCAACCACGCCCGAACTTGCAGAGTCGGACTGTCTTCATTCAGACTCACACAATCTGACTCCACTAAGATCAAGTAAACCAGGTCCCCCTCATTCGAATTTCCAATTAAAAGGTCAGGGACTCATCACAAAGAAATCCAAAAATCTTTTCTCCAAAACAAAAGAAGCTAGGAAGGAGGAGCAGTGTTCAAAAAAGCGATCGCTTCCTCGCTTTAAGCGAGAAGTGAAGCGGAGCACTGGGTCTGTCGCTACCTGTACCAAAAGTGACTCAGGTACCTAAAAGCGGTCGCTTCTACCAAAAAAGCGAGAAGCAGGAAAAGCGGAAAAAGTGGAAGCTTCTTGAAATACAAGCCCAAACATGTCTATTTCAATTAAAAGACCCAAAATCGAGCGAGTCTCTATTTTAGTCATTCTTCAGCAGCAACCTAGGGTTTTACACCATCCCTTTCTTCCTTAAAAAACCAAAGATTTCTTCCTCACATGTAGCAACGATTTCTTCAAGCAAAATAGGGTTCTTCTTCTTCTTCAACATTACAACAAGTAAACAACAACTTTCAAGTTTCAACAGATATGTTTTTATTTTCATTCTTCTTCTTCTTCTTCTTCTTCTTGTAATCTTCTTATTCTTCTTCTTTTTATTTTTCTTTTTCTTTTTCTTTCTAAATGTCCAAAAAATGCCGAAATGCTGGTGATTTTTTTCTAGAAATTTATGCCCCGTTTCTGCCCAAATTCTGCCCAGATTCTGCTTACAATTACATGTGTTGTCTATGCCGTATTTATTGTAATTTTTTTAAATTTTTTTTTGCTTCACTTCAAAAAAATAGGAGTTTTGCTTCTCGCTTTTCATGAAATGGGGGTTATCGCTTTTCCTCGCTTCATGCTATTTTTAACACTGAGGAGGAGAAAGAAAGTCAGAAGGTAAACAAACAAAGGCGAAGCAACTATTTTATTCAAATATACGTGCGCAACAACCACGCTTTACAAAAGGCCAAAACGGGCCCTCAAGAAAAAGATAAAAATGAACAACAAAGGAACAAAAAAATTAACTACAAAGCTACGACAAACTTTCACTCGATATCATCTCCACCGTCATTCTCTCAAGCGTCCTCATCATCAGAAAGTACATCCTCCACCTCAACACCTGTGATGATCCAAAGAGGTTCATCACCTATTTTATTAACCATTCTGTACTTTTGAGGGCTTGAAAACCTCACTTAAGATTGCCTCGATTTGCGTGCATAGTCCAGGCGCATAGCCGGAAAGCTTAAATATGAATTTTGTGTGAAAAATACTAAATTTTAATATTAATATGAATAAATTTGACTTTGGTTAACATTTTGGGTAAATGGACCCGGACCCGTGATTTGACGGTCCCGATAGGTCCGTAGGAAAATATGGGACTTGGGCGTATTGCCGAAATCGAATTTCGAGGTCCCAAGCCCGAGAAATGAATTTTTGTGTGAAATTATTTTCTAGAAATAATTAAGGAATCTGGAAATGAAATTTGATTAAAAGACTATGGTATCGGGCCCATATTTTGGTTCCGGTGTTCGGTACAAGTCTTATATATGGTTTAAGCGCTTTCTGTAAAGTTTGGTCGAAATCGAACGTCGTTTGACGTATTTCGGACTTAAAACTCTAAATTTGAAAGTATACGAAGTTTGAAGAAAAACTAGTTATTTTGAGGTTTGATTCATTGTTTATGATATTATTTTGGTGATTTGATCGCACAGATAAGTCCGTAGGATATTTTTGAGGTTGTGTGCATATTTGGTTTGGAGCCCCGAGGGCTCGGGTGAGTTTTGGATAGGTGTCGGATTGCATTTTTGGAAAATCCGGTATCACTGATCTGCAGGCTTCGCATTTGCGAAGCCAGCATCGCAAATGTGAACTCGCAAATGCGAGCTACTCATCGCAAATGCGAAGATGGCCCTGGGTAGCTTGATAGCAAATGCGACCACTACCTTCGCAAATGCGAAGATCTAGTCCTCGCAAATGCGAAACCCTCCCAAATGGCCTGAGTTCGCAAATGCGAACAATAATCTCGCATTTCCCATACCTGCAGGGTTCGCAATTGCGAACCCAATTTCGCATTTTCCATATTCGCAGCCCAGCATATTTTATACTTAATCGATTTTGAACTTAATTTTTCACATTTTCTCAAACTCAAACACTCATAGGCGATTTTCCAAGAAATCTTTCTTCTCCAAATCAATTGTAACATCATTTAACATGTTTTCCACTTAAAATCAATGATTTTCATGGGTAAAATTGGGGATTTTTGGTAGAACCTAGGTTTTTCCAAAAAATGGGGATTTGAACCTCAATTTAGGTCCGATTTTAAAACAAATTACATATTTTAGTTCGTGGGAGAATGCGTAATCGGGTTTTGGTTTGAACCTCAGGTTTTGACCACGTGGTCCCGGGGGCAATTTTGGAATTTTTGGGAAAAACTTTGGAAAATTCATTTTATGCATTCAAATTGATTCATTTAGTGTTTATTAATGTAATTAAACAATTTATGATTAGATACGAGCGAATTGGTGGCGGAATCGAGGGGTAAAGCCATAATTGAGACTTGAGTTGAATTCAAAGCATCGAGGTAAGTGTTTGGTCTAACCCTAGTTTGAGGGAATAGAAGTTGAGTCTTATTTGCTACTTGTTGATTGTCGAGTACAATGTATAGGCATGGTGACGAGTATCTATACATTGGTGTCTAGCATGACCGTGAGTCCTTATTTTGTGAATAGTTTGGATTTTGTTACACCTTCCATGCTTTATTGATGACTTCTATATGTTGTAAAGAGCTTGTGAAAGGAATTGTGATCTTTAAACTTCGTGGAGTATTGGCTCGAGTTGAAATAAAATTGTAAAGGTATGTGAGATAAGTAAATCTTTGGAGCATTGGCTCGAGTGATGATGTGAATTATGAGATGAAAATGAAAGAAAGAGGAAGAGTTATTGATCATTTCCCTTGCCGGGACGTTGAGATTATTGATGTTGTGCCCTTGCCGGGTTTTAATTGTTTGTTTGTGTTCCCTTGCCGGGATTTCCATTAATGTTTATTTATTCCCTTGCCCTTGTTTGTGATTATTGATTGGCTGAGGAAGAGTGTTAAAGAACGAAGGGTGATGCCGTGCACTTATTGTAGGTTGCTATGAGTTCTTGTTGTTATCAGTTCAAGTGCATTAAATGTATTATTCCACTATTTTCGTGATCCTTTATGTTGACATTTCTCTTTATCGTGTTACTTGTTATTATTGAACCAAGGTGTCCTTGCGCAACATTATGTCTTGAATTTATGCCTTAATTGCTACATGTTTATGTGACTTAATTGCTACGCGACATTCAACATATTAATCACTAAACTGCCTAATTCCACACCCCCCCTTATAATCCATAATTAATTATTATTTGTCATTATTTGTTTTCCTTAGTGAATCATAAATTATGTGTACTTGTTGTCTTATGAACTCGTGTTAATTGTTGTGTTTGTTAGAGTAAATTTTCTATTGGAGGAACCGTTGATTTAATGAAATGGGAGCGGGTGATACGCCTACCATAAGTGATATTGAAATGGGAGCGGGTGGTACGCCTACCACAAGTGATATTGAAATGGGAGTCTGTCACGACCCAAACCAAAGGGCCGCAACGCGCACCCGGTGCCTAACTCAACCGAGTACCAACGTAACATATCTTTCTTGTCATACTATCATGAGTAAATGAGCCAGAAAACCCGTCATGAGATAAANATAAGGCCGACATGACCATTTGTAAACTCAAAACATAGGCCGACAAGGCCATATAAGTATCCATACAGCTGACATCTGTCTACAAGTCTCTAAGAGTACATAAAATCATAAAGGTTAGGACAGGTCCCCGCAATACCAATATACATATCCAAAGCATACTGACCAAATAGGCAACTCCGGAGCAAGTGGAGTACGCCAAC
>MDKF010772817.1:0-31488 GCA_026770625.1 Nicotiana glauca | reverse complement strand
CAACCGTCCTTTAATTGGAAAAACTCTTTTTATTTATACCCTTCGCGGGGTGTAAGCCCTAAAAAAGAGGTGTGACACTCAGCATGGTGCATTTCATACAGTATGTGCATTGACACGCAGATATAGCAGAGTCACATTTCTCTACCATGTTCATATATACTCTATCACTGTTTTGAACTGCCTATTAACTGGAAGCATGCCTATGTTTCTGTACGTTATTTCTGTTATCTCTTGAGGAAGTTGAGTTCGTCACTACCTCTCAGTCCATGTTTTGGGCTTGTTACTTACTGAGTTGGTATACTCACGTTACCCCCTGCACCTTGTGTGCAGTTCCAGGTATCTCGGTCCACGGTAGCTGTTGTTGATCATTTTTAGTCGCAAGATTTCATTGGAGATAGCGTGGTAGTTGACTGGCGATCACAGTCCCACCTTTCTCCTTCTTTATCTTTCTCTTAGGGGTCGTTTGGTAGCCGGTTAGAGTTATGCAGGTATTAGTTATACATGTATTAGTTATGCAGGGATTAGTTATGCAGGGATAAGTAATGCAGGGATTAGTTATGCAGGTATTAGTTATGCAGGTATTAGTTATGAAGAGATTATTTTTTTGAATGTTTGGTTTGTTGTATTAGAAATTGATATGTATTATATAAATTTTAAAGTAAAATACTTGTTTACAACTATACCTCTGGCCTTCTTTTGCATTATTTTTTCTCTCTTTTCATTTATGTAGGAAACAATTTAGTTAGGAAATTTGGGTGTTACTTTTACTTCTTCGTCATACTACTGAACTATGTGAAGTTTAGGCATATTTGATTTTCACTTCTTAGTTTTGGTATTTCCATTTTCTAGTGGCTTCTCCAATTTGCTTTTGCTAGTTTGTTCTTTAAAAATGAGAGAAGACAAGGTATATAGTTGGCAAGTGAAAGCAAGTAAAAACTGTTGACGGGTTGGCAGAGAAATAAGGAAGCCTTATGTGTAAAGTGATAGGGGTAAATTTGTCATTTCAGTATTTTATCCATGTATTACTAATACATGTATTAGTTATTCCATCTTCTACCCTGCATAAAATAATACACAGATTGACTCATAACTTATACATGTATTATTTATGGATAATTGAAAAATGTCAACTAAATATGGTATTAGTTATACAGAATTTTATACAAAATAACTATTGCCTACCAAACATGGCATAAGTTATGTTACCCCTTATACATGAATAACCTTTCTTCTAACCAGCTACCAAACGACCTCTTAGTGTATTGTTGGCTATTCTCAGACTATGTTAGTCTTGTTTTTATTTCGAATAGTTGTAGTATTTTTCTTATGATTTAGTGACACTCGAGGTCGGACTTATATTTTCCGTATTTTGATTTTTTGAATTTAACTTCTTTTACGGAATTTCAGTATGAAAAGGGTAATATCTGGTTTTTAAATGAAATATCGAAATTATTTGGGAATGTGTTGGCTGACCTAGTTTCATGATAGGCGTCATCACGACCGGGGTGGTTTTAGGTCGTGACATTGATATACTCAATCCAATAAAAAGACTTGATTCTTTTTCAAACATTTATATTGCATATAGAATTATGGTAGCAATTCCTATAACAGTTGTCTCAGATCGTCTTCGATCACAAACTAGAAATTTGAAAAGAAGATTTTTAAATTAAAATTGATAAAATCTTATTGAAGATCAACCACGGCGCAAGAGATTGAATGTGTTAACTATATTATAAATTAAAAAATAACTACTCCATTAGAAGAAATTGGTTATAAAATAAATATTCATAATTTTGCATTTGAAATGGCTAGAAGATTATATTTCAAATAATTTATATATATATATATATGAAAGTTTTTTATATTATACAAAAATAATTAAAAACCTTTTATAGAAGTTTGGCTTTAGGCTCCAACGGTATTGAGCGCCCCTGCATAAACTGCATTGGACGTCATAATATTCTTTAAAATGTCGGTTGGCATTAATTTTTTGTTAATTCAGCAACTGTGCCTCTGAGATTCTAATAAGAAATAGTGACTAGAGAACCGAGTTCATACCAAAAACCTTATGCATATATAATACGTTAATTATTTTGTCATTGTCAGTGAATATTAATAACAAGTCATTTATTAATATTCAGTGCATAATTATTAAGGATTTTCTATTTTGGCTTCTTTTGTTTTTCGTATCAACAACAATATATTCGGTGTAATCTTATAAATGAAGTCTGAGAAGAATAATGTACGTGCAAATATTACCCTTGGCCACTTCCGGTAGACAGTTGAATCAAGAAAAACAAAATCACAACGGCTTTAAAAAAGAAATACGGAAATAGAATTTGTTCTTTCGTATCACCGGGAGAAAGAGGAATTCTCTTTTTGGGCAATCAAAACTGTGGTAAATATCCACTAAATATCCAATGATGCAATAAATAAAAATTGCTTAATTTTAAGACAAGAAGTTATAAGGGCATATTTTGTTACACCAAATATAAATTTGGTGTAAAATTTGATATTTTTTTGCTTCAATGGAACACCAAATATTGCACTATTATAGTGCATGAATAGTATTGTACCAAATTTGGTGCAACATTATTCATCAACACCAAATTTAATTTATTATTATTTTATTCATCTTTTTATTTTTTTGACTTTTAATTTCTCATATATTGTGTATATAATTAATTTTTATATTAAGATATTTTATAATTTTAATTTTATATCTTTTTTTATATATTAATTTTTATATATATTATATTTATATAAATTTATAAGTTAATTTTATTATTATTATAATTGTATAAAAAGAAATATAACCATTATTTAAAAAATAAAAAATACAAATATAAGATATCTAATGCTGCTAAAATTGAAAAGTGAAAATTAAAATTTAAAAAAGAAAATTAACAATACATAAAATAAAAATTCATTATAATTAAAGTACATCAAAGAAGGATACATTAAAGGAGGATATACATTATCAATGATTTCACTTTTAATTGACTTATCCTTTAAAATAATTTTGTAATAAATGATTATATAAATGGCGAATGTGAATTATATGTGATGAATATGAAAAAAGAAAAAAGATAGAATTTGTTTGAAGGAAATAAAAAATAATAATATAATATAGAAAAGAGAGAAGAAATATTTTTTTGGTGTAAAACATGGTGTAATAATTGAAGTAAATTGGTATTACTAGTATGAAATTTGGCGTTAGAATAGAAGATGTTGTAAAGTCTAAACATAATCATAATGCGATTAAATAGTCAATGTCAGGCACGATATGCCATGTGAAAGGAAGTAAAGCATATTCCTATCTTCAGAAATATCCTGGATTTTATGAGTTAGATATTATTTCCTCTTTTTAATATAGATATTTGATAAAGGATTAATTTTTAAGATGAGTTTTACTCATGTTTGGTTTTCTTTCGACTCGTTTGGTACGAACGATAAAGGATAATTAATCCCAAAATTAAATTTAAAATGAGTTTATCTCATGTTTGGTTGATATAAAATTGCGGTATAACTAATCCCGAGATTAGTTATCCCGAAATTGTTATAATTTTTTTCCCTATGGAAGAATAGAATAATTAATCCCGGGTATAACTAGTATCCAACCAAATTACCCCTTAGAGATATGGGTCTGTGAAAATAAAGAAGACCACCACAGGCATAAGATTTGAACTATAAAGTAGAAATTGCAGAAGAAAAATAATTTGATTTAACTGTTGATTTAATCCCAATATTACTCATCTCATCAATCAGAACCGGAGAATCATTTACCAACAATATATTTGTTAGGAAAAAACGGTTAAAAAATAAAAGGATCTTAGTTCACAACACTATAATTGAAGTTGTCTTAGCAAAAATGACAATTCCCCATAAATATAATCTGATAGAAATCGAGGAATGTATCTGTTACAGTGTATGTACATTAAACATTTACCACTACATAATAATCAGATTAGTAAAGCCGAAATTAGAGAAGAATAAATAAACACAAAATTATGTAAAAAATTAAAGCTTATTGTTTATTCTCTTTTTGTACAAAGGAAATTTGCCGGATCTTGTGAGTGAGGAGGAGGACAACCAATTGGGCTCATAAAATCTGTTGTTCTCCTTTTTGGTCCTCTTCTATTGTATCTTCCAAATCTATCCGACCTGCAATCAGTGGCGAAACCAGATATGTTTCTAAGGGTGTTCAAATTTGAAAGAACTAAAAAAAGATTCCCGACAAAGGGTGTTCAATATATATTTTATACATCTAAAAATCAGTATTTTACTTATATACACAGTATAATTTTTCGTAATATTTCGATAAAGAGTGCTCATGTGACCACCCTTTGTAAAAGGTGGCTTCGTCCTTGCCTGCAATAATGCAATAAGCAAGGCAGAATGACTCTGTGTATTTGTATTTGTATTTGTAAACGATGAGATATGAATATACCACTATTCCTGATATGTGGATCACTTAGCGAGGTAAAAATGAGTACTTAGTGAAAAAGATTTCAGGGTGATGATCATCACTTAGTCTAACTAAAAATGTTGCATTTACAGTTCAAGTTTGATACAGTTATTTAAAAGGAAACTACAAAATTGCATCAAGTACCCTACATTTGCTTAGGTCGATTACGCAACAAAAAAATATCATTTGAGATGCTTAGTAACAATCCAAGGAACATGATGAGAAAGTATCAACTAACGTAAAGAAGTTAAATTGTAATACTAACTTATAGAAACCATTTGGGAGAAACCAGAGAATCAAGATCAACCTAAACGTTTGTTCCTCGGAGTAATTCCTCAAAATTGGTCCTTAACCTCTTGTGTGTTTACAAATGGAAACTATCTTTTAGGTAGAAAACTTGGGTTTAACAGATGCTTGTAATGGTTCAGATCTCATCCAATGCTGTGAAAATCATGAAAATGTATAACCAGTGTGCAAGAAAATTTATCGTACCAAATAAGGACACCAATGAGGGAGGCTTTGAACGTCCATTTGAACTCATATCTATACCTGCATAATAAAAATCATTTAGATAAAGAGTTACGGAAAAGTTTTGCTTGTGACAAAAATCATTTAGATAAAATGCTGACACCAACTTACACCTGAAAGACCAGGCATGAAAAGTTTGACTATCTTCTAGCATAAATTGTCCATAACTTAAGCTATTCTATGACATGTTCGAGCTGATACCAATGCTAAAGACATTTCAGATTTGCAGGGAGGGGCGGGGGAAAGACTGGCATTGGATTCCTAAGTTACTAACCACTAATACACCATCCCTATAACTTCACTTCTTTCAGTACTTGGTGAACAATTAATTCTGCGTTAACTGCTGGCTAGTTGTTTCACTACCTTTTTACAGGGGTATATCCATTCTTATTTACTGATTAGTGCTGGATCGTAGTAATGAATGATCGACTTACCTTTTTGACCCAAAAAAAAAAATGAACAGATAAATATCAGTTAACTACTCACCGTGTCATATCTATTTCAATAATGACGTTGGGAATTATTTTGCCAAAATATGCCATGGCCAAAAGAGCAACAAATTTTTTGCTCATTCTAAGCTTTGTATGCGCCAGTTATTGATATTGCTAATACCGTATTATGAGAACTTTTCTTTTCTTATGAAGGGATGTCCGTTAGTGGTCCATGCTTTGCTATGATCTAATTCACCTTCCCCTTCAAAGAGCCCTTTCCCACAGATCCGCAACAGAGCCTCACGTCCTAGCATACAGATACCTAATTGGTTTTGCCCAAGCTAGCAATAACTTGGAAGGGTGGGGAAGCATACTGCACCAACATCTGCTTCTATAAACTTATTCTTCTTAGATACAGTGTGAGCCAGGAAAAAAGAATTGTATGCTAAGTGTATTTTGATGTTTAGCTTAAAGCATATATATTTCTATGTATATCGCCTCATATTTTGCATTTGTTTCGTGAATTTGGGATGTTAAATGCTATGATTTATATTAATTTGAAGTGATTTTATGTGTAGGAATGATTCGGGAGCAATTGTGGGGGCGAAACGTGCGAGATTTGAGCCAAAACGAACGAAACCGGGCAATGTGCGAATTTGGGCGCCACAGGGGGCGCCCGGCCCTACCGGTGGCGCCAAAAACAGTAGCTCAAAATTGTGGGGCGCCGTGGAGGGCGCCTGGTGCCGGACTGGCACCGGTGACGCGGATTTTGTCCTATTTTGCCCGGGACACAGTTTATTCGGCCCTAGACCTATCCAACATGTATAAAAGCAAGACTAAACATATGTTTTGGAGGTAGGACGCCACTTTAGAGAGATCTAACACACTTTGAAGGGGCATTCACGTGGAAGAACACACACCACGCTTCGAGGAGGCTTCTAACTAGTTTTTCTTCTATTCTCTTCCTTTAATTTCATAGTTTATTAGTTCTAGAGTTTTGAGTAGGGATGTATATGGACCGGGTTGGTTCGATTTTTATCAAAACCGAACCAAACCAACTATATCGGTTCGGTTTTGTCGGATTTTTCGGGTTTTCGGGTTTTTTTGTTACATGAATATTATTTCAATCTTACTTTGTTAAAATTGTAGATAAGTCTTTGATAAGTGAATATATGTTTAGTAAATATGGAAAAAATTGACAAATATATGATCTATTAATATATTCTAATGGGAGAATTTTTTTAGTAACACATGATAGTTATTTTCTTAGTCGTCTAACAATAATTTTTCGTTAATTTACGCTTTCAAGGTTAATACATGAGAGGATCCCAAATATTTCTACATTTTCTAAAGAAAATTCACTATAAAGTCTTAAAAATATAAATAAAATTTATATATTTATATGACGGTTTGGTTCGGGTTTTTTTACTCAATACCAAACCAAGTCAAACCAAACCTAGTCGGGTTTTTTAATTGGTTTGGTTTGGCATTTCGGTTTGGTGCGGTTTTCCGGTTCGGTTTGAATACCCCTAGTTTTGAGTGCTACATGAATGTTGTAGTTTGAAGCTTAAATTGTTCTTATTATTTTATCATATTGGTTTATTTATTCAATCTTGCGCTTAATTATTTGATTGCTTGATCAGTAATTGAATACTATCTACGAACTAGGATTGAACTCGGGAGAGGAAATTCTAGATTGCATATAAGATTGAGTAGAGCAAGATCTTAACTCTTAGGGGGAGCGGATTTGCGGTTAGGATAGGAATATACTTAATCGCCTTGCTTGGTTATTATACGGGAATTATAAATGCTTTCTTGTTAATCCTAATTCTATAGGAATATAGACGCTAGGTTAGCTTGAATAGGCGAGTTGTACTTCGGGAGAAGGCTACAAGCAATATTAACCCTGTCAACCAATAAACCAGATAAATTAATTAGACGATTTAAGTGGAAAACTCAACGGGATTATTAGCTAACCCATAACTCTAGAATATTCACCCACATTGAATTCTTCGTTAAGTTTGTCGTTATTTTCTTTAATCTCTTAATTTGTTACTTTAAATTAATTTTAGTTAAATATTCATACTTTGGAATTCAATTGAATAGAATAATTGTTTGGTTTAATTTAGTTGATAGTTAATCACAAGTCCCTGTGGGTACGATATCTGGACTTACATTCCTATATTACTTGTCGACCACGTATACTTGCGTGTGCGTTTGGGAGCAACAAGTTTTTGGCGCCGTTGCCGGGGACTTAGAAATTAACTATTCTACAGGATTAGATTTTTTACTTTTTGCCTATTCAAGTTTTTATTTTTTATTTTTATCTTAGTTTAATATTTTACTATCTTTGTTGATATGGCATATTAGAATGATAGTTGGTCGAATATTGGTCATTCTTATTTTGGTGATCCATGTCCATATCATGGAGGACCACACTTTAGGCAAAATTGTGCATCTCAATCTGATGTGTGGAATTTTTGTAACGTGTGTGGTTGTCAAGGTGGCCATTGGGATGGTTATCCTAATTCTTATTATTCTTCTCAGAGTTCTTATTATAATGTTTCTAATAATGTTTATGAGTTTGATAGGAGCAAGGAAGTGGAGGATATGGAAAGCATGTCTCGTATTATGGACATGATGAGGCAAGTAGTCGAGCAACAAGATGAAACTCGAAAGGCTGCACAAAGAATTAGTGCAGCAATCATGAGAATGAAGGCCGAGGCAGAGGAAGTGGCTGAAGAGAGCGAGTTCCCACCAGAAGATAATTTAGAAGAAGCAGATATAGTGAGCCAATCTTGGCTAGAGGAACAAGCTCAACTGATAAAATCTCATGACTTTCTACGTAATGGACTTTCAAATATGACAGAACAACTAATAGAAGGAAGAACTGAGCTCAGGCAAGAGATAGACCAATTTGGCTTAGATATCCATGACCTGCACGAACAATTGAATAAAAAGGTTGAGGCGTCTGATGCCCTACAACCAATTGTTCTGGATACTGGTCAACTTATGGAGCGGAAAGAGGAATTCCAACTATTCGACCAAAATATTATTAATGATGCCAAGGTTGACGAAGAGCTCAAAATTGAGGATGTCAAAAATAATGTAATTTTGGAGTTGGAGCATATTGAACCTCATTCTAAACATTTTTCAACATTGTGTTTGATTGGTGACATGAGAATTGATCCAGTCGAGCATACGAAGGAGTCAATGGATGAGGAACAAAGTGCTTATATTCTGAAATTTGTGATGTCAAGGAGACAAAACGACATTCCTCACTTAAAGGCCAAGAAGTGCAAGATGCGATACCTATTGCATGGTTCCTTTATTTTCACACCACCGCCCCATGAACGTGATGGAATAATTGATGCAAAATTGGGGGCGCAATTCATATCCTCTAAGTGGAAGGAAAAGTGGTGAAAGTGATGGGGTCGTGCCACGACTATAAATAAGGCGCTTGTTGGGAGGCAGCCCAACCTGTATATCTTTTATTTATTGATTATTTTTTTTGGTCAAGTTTTGTGTTGTTTTTATTTTGCAAAGTAGGGGAAGTCTGAGTACCCAAGATTAAAGCTTGAGGAGCATGTTTGAGCTTATGTGTGGGGTCGTCCCGACTCTAAAGATTGAGGATCATGTCCGAGCTAAGCCCAAGAGGGCCTCAGGGAGTATTTCTCACTCTTGTTTTAATATTTTTTTTTCTATGATCGTGCATCGAGGACTATGCATAATATAAGTGTGGGGTGGGGAAACTACTTTCTGAAGTGTAATTGTATAAAATTATTTTTAGAAAAAGTTTGGACGTTTCCCGACGATGGATCTTTTGGACAATTTTCTCGAGGGATTAAAGTCTAAACCAAAAAAAAAAACATAAAAATATGTCTTTTAGCTTTCTTTAGGTAGTAATAATCCCCCGTGGTTTTTCTTTGTGCATCGGTTCTTTTCCATGGGTAGTAGTAATAGTTTAAACCGGGTAGTTTTTTCTTTTAGAATAGTTTAGGGAATAAAATGGAGGAAGAAAGATGAGATAAACCTAGGCGCCCTTGACTTGTTTGATAGTAGCATATTTAGGCTTTGGCATGTGTAGTATCTTCCCTATGATTTGAATTTATTGATGATGCCTTGCTTACTTGGATAGCATGTTTTGTGGCGCCTATGTCTCATTTTCTTGACTTATGTTCACTTTGTGCTTAATGCTTAATATCTCGTGACTCCGTGAATACTTGCATTTGTTTGAGAGTCGGAATGGGATCGTCCTTAGTGAGTCATGTGCCATGTGTGGTGAGGTTTTTGTGTAGTCCATGTATTGTACTTGTGTCTAGAACTTGCCCGGTTTGTGAGTCGAAGCGAAATTTTAGGTGATGCTCGGTTTGAAAAATGATTTTAGGTTTTCTTTGATCTTTTGAGCTTAATTGCTTACCACAAATAAAATTTATCCCTAGTCAACTCTTTTGAGCCTATAGACTTTTATTTGGAACCCACAATACAAGCCTATACCTTTTTTATTCTTAATTGACATTGTTTTGATCCCTTTTCCTCTTAAAGCACTTTAATTGTGAGATGAACGCTAAAAGAACTAAGAAGGAATTAAGTGTGGGGTGGCTTTTGAGTGGAACCAATAAAAGGAAGAAAGATGCACTTGTTTTTTTTTTTAAAATAATACACCACTAGCGGAAATTGAAAAAAAAGAATAATCTGGAAAAAAAAAAAGAAAAAAAAATAGAGATGAATACATTGTTGTCTTGTTCTTGATAGTGGGTATGAATTAATGTAGTGCTTAAAGAAGAAGGGAGCATTTTTGGGGTGATATTGTTTGTGAAGTGAAGTGGATTGAAAAATTTATGCTTAAAGTTGATTATGTGGTGGGTTAAAGTGCTTAGGACGGTTAGTCACTATTCCTCAATATATCCTACCCGTCCCTTAGCCCACATTACAACCATGAAAAAGACCTAATTGATTTTAGATCGAGCGAACCTACATTAGTAGAGATTTACATTAAAGGCAAGCCTATGGTACCAATTACATGCATGTGACTTCTTTTGTGAGGGTGAGCGATTTTCTTTGATATATGTGAGCATGAGATTCGAATGTGTGGATTGATTTTACTTTCTTTGCTTTGGTTGTGAGGGCACATGGTTTCACGAAGGATAGGTAACATTATTAGACTTCTCTAGGATGTTGGGTGTTCAAGCCATGAGTGCATTGTGACATGAGTCGGTTTTTTAGGCTAGGATTGTTGTGAGCATATTGTCTTTGTTTGAATATTTTTGAAGAATGACATAAGTAAAGGGAAGTATATGATAATTGTATATGCTAGAGTTTAATTGTTTCTATTAACCATAATCATTGGTGTAGTGTGCTTCAAATATGTTAAGTGCTCATAGATAGAGTAAATTTTTGGTTGACTCGAAAACGAGCAACGCTTAAGTGTGGGGTGTTGATGATAGGCTATAATTACGTATTTTAATCGATTATTACACTCTAATTTACTGCACTTTAGTTGAGTTTGCGCTTTAATCGCTAGTGTTTTGCACTAACGGTGTGTTTTATGCCTTGTAGGAGTGATTCCGAGCTATATAGATGTTATGGAATAAATTCAAGTGATTTGGAGCTTTGAAGTCTAAGCAAAAGCCCAAGGAATTAAGCCGGAATCGTGTCAGGAGTCAACTTTGATAGTTAAGAACAAACGAAGACTCGAGTATGCATATTGCGCACTGTCTAGTAAAATACACATAACGTTTTGCTCAGAACTCCATTTGGGCTCCACAATATATGGTTGGAAAGCTAACTCAAAGGGCTACAACTTTCATGTTTTACGTTTTTCCAAATTCTGAACGGAACGGGGCGAAACGCGCAAGATTTGAGCCAACACGAACGAAACCGGGCAATGTGCGAATTTGGACGCCTCTTGTGGCGCCCAGCCCTACCTGTGGCGCCAAAAGCAGTAGCTAAAAATATTGGAGCGTCGTGGAGGGCGCCCGACGCCGGGCTGGGCGTCGGTGACGCAAATTTTGTCCTATTTTGCCCGGGACATGGTTTATTCGGCCCTAGACCTATCCAACACGTATAAAAGCAAGACTAAACATATTTTTTTTGAAAGAGGATGCCACTTTAGAGATAGAAGATACTTTGAAGGAGAATTCACGTGGAGGAACACACACCACGCTTGAAGGAGGCTTATAACTAGTTTTTCTTCTCTTCTCTTCCTTTAATTTCATAGTTTATTAGTTCTAGAGTTTTGGGTGCTACATGAACGTTGTAGTTTGAAACTTGAATTGTTCTTATTATTTTATCACATTGGTTTATTTATTCAATCTTGCACTTAATTATTTGATTGCTTGATCACCAATTGAATACCATCTACGAATCTAGGATTGAACTCGGGAGAGGGAATTCTAGATTGCATATAAGATTGAGTAGAACAAGATCTTAACTCTTAGGGGGAGCGGATTTGCGGTTAGGATAGGAATATACCTAATCGCCTTGCTTGGTTATTATACGGGAATTATAAATGTGTTGTTGTTAATTCTAATTCCATAGGAATATAAGCGTTAGGTTAGCTTGAATAAGCGAGTTGTACTTCGGGAGAAGGCTACGAGCAATATCAACCCCGTCAATCGATAAACTAGATAAATTAATTAGACAATTTAGGTAGAAAACTCAATGGGATTGTTAGCTAACCCATAGCTCTAGAATATTCACTCATATTGAATTCGTCTTTAAGCTTGTTGTTATTTTCTTTAATCTCTTAGTTTACTACTCTAGATTATCTTTAGTTAAATATTCATATGTTAGGATTCGCTTGAATAGATTAATTGTTTGGTTTAATTTAGTTGATAGTTAATCACAAGTCCCTGTGAGTACGATATCTAGACTTACATTCCTATATTACTTCTCGACCACGTATACTTGCGTGTGCGTTTGGGAGCAACAAGTTTAGTGCAGCAATCATGAGAATGAAGGCCGAGGCGGAGGAAGTGGCTGCAGAGAGCGAGTTCCCACCAGAAGATAATTTAGAAGAAGCAGACATAGTGAGCCAATCTTGGCTGGAGGAACAAGCTCAACTGATAAAATCTCATGACTTTCTACGTGATGATCTTTCAAATATGACAGAACAACTAATAGAAGGAAGAACTGAGCTCGTGCAAGAGATAGACCAATTTGGCTTAGATATCCATGACCTGCACGATCAATTGAATAAAAAGGTTGAGGCGTCTGATGCCCTACAACCAATTGTTGTGGATACGGGTCAACTTATGGAGTGGAAAGAGGAATTCCAACTATTCGAACAAATATTATAAATGATGCCAAGGTTGACGAAGAGCTCAAAATTGAGGATGTCAAAAATAATGTAATTTTAGAGTTGGAGCGCATTGGACCTCATTCTAAACATTTTTTAACATTGTGTTTGGTTGGTGACACGAGAATTGATCCGGTCGAGCATATGAAGGAGTCAATGGATGAGGAACAAAGTGCTTATATTCTGAAATTTGTGATGTCAAGGAGACAAAACGACATTCCTCACTTAAAGGCCAAGAAGTGGAAGATGCGATACCTATTGCGTGGTTCATTTATTTGTATACCACTGCCCCAGGAACGTGATAGAAAAATTGATGCAAAATTGGGGGCGCAATTCATATCTTCAAAGTGGAAGGAAAAGTGATGAAAGTGATAGGGTCGTGCCATGACTATAAATAAGGCGTTTGTTGGGAGGCAACCCAACCTGTATATCTTTTATTTATTGAATAATTTTTTTAGTGTCAAGTTTTGTGTTGTTTTTATTTTGCAGAGTAGGGGACGTCTGAGTACCCGAAGTTGAAGCTGGGGAGCATGTTTGAGCTTAAGTGTGGGGTCGTCCCGACCCTTAATATTGAGGATCATGTCCGAGCTAGATCCGAGAGGATCTCAGGGAGTATTTCTCACCCTTGTGTTAATATCTTTCTTTATGATCATGCATCGAGGACTATGCATAATATAAGTGTGGGGTGGGGAAACTACTTTCTGAAGTGTAATTGCAAAATATTTTTTTTAGTTTTTCTTTTAGAACTCGTAGTAGACATAGTCTAGGTAAAAAAAAAAATTGAAAAAAATTTAGAAAAAGTTTGGACTTTGCCCAACGATGGAGCTTTTGGATAATTTTCTTGAGGGATAAAAGTCCGATTAAAAATACCAAAAAGATTTTCTTTTAAGATAGTTAGGTAGTATCCCTTAGTTTTTCTTTCGGCGCCGGTTCTTTTCCAAGGGTATAGCTCGAACCGGGTATTTTTTTTAGAATAGTTTAGGAAGAAACTGAGTCGCTCTGAGATACTCATTGACATGGTTGATGCTGGCACATTAGGCTATGACATACATTATGTCATCCCGTGTATTTGATTTGAATTGTAAAGCCTAAGTAAAGTAAATAACCTATTTTGTGACGCTCTCTCTCAGTTGTTTGACTCGTATGCCACGTAGTGCAATATTGCTTAAATTTCTTTATTATGTGTGCTTACTTGACTTGAGAGTCGAATAGAACCGTCTTGATTGAGTCATGTGCAACGTGTGTGTGAGGAATTGTGATTTTCTATGCTATCCTGTGTAGTCTAGAACTTGCCCCGTGTGTTAATTGAAGCGAAATTGTAAGTTGTGCTAATCTATTAGATGACGTAGGCATTTTTTTGCTTGATCATAGATGTGCTTGTCACATAAAACTAAAATTTTCCGTTGCTAGCCCTTTGAGCCTATAGACCTTTCTTTTGGAACCCACATTACAAGCCATACCCCCATTTTGTTCTGAATTTGATATTGATTGAACCTGTACCTCCTAAGGCACTTAGGCGCTAAAAGAAGTAAGGTGAGATATTGGGGAGTAGTTTTCGAGTGGAACCATGGAAGGGCCCGTTGGTGAACTAAAGTTAAAATCAAAGGTCACTAGCCGATGAACTTTATTGTATGGAGTGTGTGAAAAAGAAAAAAAAAAGAAGGAAAAATTTAAAGAAAAAAATGATAGTGAAAGTATATAGAAAAATAAGCACCTCCAATTCTTATTGATTTGTGCTAGTGAAAAATACTGAAGTGCTTAATTGAAAAGAGGGCCATGTTGTATGTGGCAAATGGGTTGGTTGAGAAGAATATGAGCTTGAATTGTAAATGTAGTGTATTAAAGTGCTTAGGAGGGTGAGTCACTACTTATGGTACGACCACGGGATGCATATGAATTATTTGTGAGAGTGAGAGAACTTTGTTCAATTGTGTGATGCCCTTAATCTATATTCAAAAGCATATTTGAATGTGTGGACCAATTTATATTCACTCTTTTGTTTGTTGGTGAGGGCACATGATCTCATGAATGATTGGTAATGTTGTAAACTTTTTTATTGGGTAAGTGCATGAATTGAGGGTGCTTAGTGGTTGCAAGTTGACTTTTGAGGTTGGGAGGTGACGAATAGGTTGTTCGAATTTATTGAATTGAAATATTATACTGGGGTATGCTTAAACGGGAAGAATGTGAAATTTTGTGTGTTCATGCTTATGTGCCGGTATTGATCATAGTCAAGGGTATAGTGTGTGGTACTGTGGTTAAAAATTAAAGTTCTCCTCTATAATTGATACTTGTACGTAGTTGGGGGGTTTATTAGATAGTCACATTGCTCGAGGACGAACAAGAGTTTAAGTGTGGGGTGTTGATGTTTAGCTTAAAGCATATATTTATTTATGTATATCGCCTCATATTTTGCATTTGTTTTGTGAATTTGGGATGTTAAATGCTATGATTTATATAATTTGAAGTGTTTTTATGCGTAGAAATGATTCGGGAGCAATTGTGGGGCGAAACGTGCGAGATTTGAGCCAAAACGAACGAAACCGGGCAATGTGCGAATTTGGGCGCCACAGGGTGGCGCCCTGCCCTACGTGTGGCGCCAAAAACAGTAGCTCAAAATTGGGGGGCACCGTGGAGGGCGACTGGCGCCAGGCTGGGCACCGGTGACACGGATTTTGTCCTATTTTTGCCCGGGACATGGTTTAATCGGCCCTAGACCTATCCAACACGTATAAAAGCAAGACTAAACATATTTTTTGGAGGTAGGACGCCACTTTAGAGAGATCTAACACACTTTGAAGGGGAATTCACGTGGAAGAACACACCCCACGCTTGGAGGAGGCTTCTAACTAGTTTTTCTTCTCTTCTCTTCCTTTAATTTTATAGTTTATTAGTTCTAGAGTTTTGGGTGCTACATGAACGTTGTAGTTTGAAACTTAAATTGTTCTTATTATTTTATCATATTGGTTTATTTATTCAATCTTGCGCTTAATTATTTGATTGTTTGATCACCAATTGAATACTCTCTACGAATCTATGATTGAACTCGGGAGAGGGAATTCTAGATTGCACATAAGATTGAGTAGAGCAAGATCTTTAACTCCTAGGGGGAGCGGATTTGCGGTTAGGATAGGAATATACCTAATCGCCTTGCTTGGTTCTTATATGGGAATTATAAATGCGTTCGTGTTAATCCTAATTCCATAGGAATATAGGCGTTAGGTTAGCTTGAATAGGCGAGTTGTACTTCGGGAGAAGGCTACAAGCAATATTAACCCTGTCAACCAATAAACCAGATAAATTAATTAGACCATTTAAGTGGAAAACTCAACGGGATTGTTAGCTAACCCATAGCTCTAGAATATTCACCCACATTGAATTCTTCGTTAAGTTTGTCGTTGCTCTTTAATCTCTTAATTTGTTACTTTAAATTAATTTTAGTTAAATATTCATACTTTGGAATTCACTTGAATAGATTAATTGTTTGGTTTAATTTAGTTGATAGTTAATCGTAAGTCCCTGTGGGTCCGATATCTGGACTTATAATCCTATATTACTTGTCGACCACGTATACTTGCGTGTGCGTTTGGGAGCAACATATTTATTCATCGTATTAAAGTAAATTCAAACCCCTTCTGTACTACAGAAAGATGGTGTATATGCAGTGATAAGATGCAGAGATGAAGCAGCCAAAAAGTTAAAGATTTAAAGCAGCAACACACCTGAAGCTTCAGCTGATTTGAGGATATCCGATTTCTTGAAAGTAAATCCAATGAAATTGGAATCTTTTGATGTCAGCATCTATATGATGGAATCAATCAAAAGATATCACTTATCTTTACATAAGGAACGATATAAATAGGATCTCCCATGTATGGCATTGGGAAATAAATGGGGAACCAAAACACTGGAAGAGGATATAGTTAAGAAAAATACTTGCTAAAATTGCAAACAGGAGAACCCCCAGAAGTTATTTACTCCCACCTACAGGATGCACTATACAACAGGAACTTGGACGTTCACATCAACTATATTCTTACGGAAGAAAACCTCCACATATTGAAATGCATCACATTCACTACAGCAATCATATTGTAACTTCTTGCTTTATTTTCTCGCCTGAATGTTCTATTTTTCAAGAGAACGGGAGGGTGGGGGAGATGAAGTATGCATTGCCAACAAGTAATCATTACCTTCCTCCAGGGTCCAACTCTTGGTGCTGTTGATGAAGGATCTTCTACCTACAAAGTGAAAAAGTTAGTATAGTCATAGAACAAAGCAAGCATGTTTTTTAACATAAAAGTAAAGCATTGTTTAAAGAAAAATGGAAATATTGAGATGAGGAAAATTGGAGAATTACTGCAGATGAATGCCAAGAACAAATGGTAGACTGAATTGAAACGAAAATGCATGCTTTGCTAAATAAGCCGAAAGGAGTCTATAGATATTAAATGGTACTGAGAAATGCCAAAATTCTAAGGACCTAGTTATTAAGTGATATCAAATTGTCATACTGAAGTTACTAATGAAAGAGAGGTGAAGAGCATGTCCATGTTATGTGGTAAATGTAGAGAAAATAGAGATACTCCAAAGGTGAAAGATATAGATAGGAAGAATATATCCAGCATATATATGGAGTTCTGGTTCATAAGGGTAAACATTTGGTTTCTAGCAGTACACAATGTCAGGAGAGTTAGAGTGATTTTACTAACCACTACTCCAGATGTTTCCTACAAAAGTCAAATTAGTACAACTAGTGATCTATAAAAGTACTCGCCTCAGGAAAGTTCTCAAAATTTTGAGTATCTAACTCTCCGGTAACGATAGGTTTATAGGCAGCCTCCATTTCATAAAGCATGTCCCAATTGACTCCTTTGAACCAGGGATGAGCCTGAAACCAGACACAAGTTTTAGTAGTAAGCAGACACAAACACGGAGCCAAGCATAACCACTCACCATACTCATAACAGATATTTCACACAAAGTACACTAATCTCATCAATGATATAGGAAAACAACTGTATGCAATCCGTTAACAACAACAACAACAACATACCCGGTGAAATCCCATAAGTGGTCTGGAGAGGGTAATGTGTATGCAAACCTTACACCTTACCCCTATCTTAGGGAGGTACGCAATCCGTTAAGTGAAAAAAACACTAGACTTAAGAGGCATATTTTTCGGCGGGCATTACTTCATTCCTTTAGTAGTGTTATGTACCTTTATTTCTTCCACTCCCCCGGTCCCCAATCTTGATTCAACATCACACAGTAAACGACAGATCAGATCCTTAGCCTCATCTGATACTTTTGGTTCTTCTGGGAATTTAAGGCATGTTCTCCAACTGATTATCTGATACAACAAAAACAAATATGATATACCCCGTCAAAATGAATATACTTTGTGAAACCTAAAAAGATGCCATAGTGCAAAATTTGGAAACAATCATTTTGCAGAAAATGAAGTCCAATTAGTATCGGAAAACAAGCATTTCATTTCCAATCTTTTCCGATTGCATTGAAAAAGGATTTTTTTGGAATCTTGGTTTACAGAGTTACTGTCTGAATCCAGTTTGGAGATCATTCTAGAGGCCCCCGCTGTCTCTTATTTCATCATAACAACAAATAGAAGAGTTACCTTGCGCGCCGTCATTCTTGGATGCTCTGAACAGAAGGGAGGATACCCAACAACCATCTCAAACAGGATTGCTCCCAATGACCACCAATCACATTCAATTCCATATCCTTTTTTCAACAAAACCTCTGGTGCCATGTAATCAAGAGTTCCAACGGTAGAATATGCCTACAGAAGAAATTTCACACATAGGTTAATTGAATTAAATAATGACTGGATTAATCGATTTGAAAGGAGCAAAATGAAAGAATGTTAAATTTGCAAGCTGACACAATTATAACTTGAAAATCAGGAAAAGTGCAGATTAGAGTGTGAGTACGTGAATACCAAGGCACGGCGGTTGCGCTTCCACTGCTGTATTCGTTCCTTTGGCATTGTCCATGAAGCTCTATCACCACCAGAATTCCCTTCAGTCCCGTTAATGGACTCTGCATTAATAAGGTCTTCATCTTCCAATAATATTGATGAGTATTTATTTTCCAGGGGTTTACATAAGCCAAAATCTGAAAGCTTTAAATGGCCATTTCTATCCAGTATAAGGTTATCAGGTTTTATGTCCCTGAAAGCAAAAAAAAATTCTGAATCGGCGGCATGTTGGAGGATGATTGTGGAGTGACCTTTATACTGTATGCACATGCAAAAGAACAAATAACAACAAAAAACTGTAGCACCAAATTGCAAGATCAAGACATTTAAATCAAATATGATAAATGTTTGCTTGATCATTGATTCCTCTAATGACATCCCTAAAGAAAATGAAGACAGGACAAAAGTCCTCAAAGGCTACTTAAGGGAAACTAAATAACTCGCACCAATCAGAGTACAGGCAAATAAATAAATTTATTAATCTGGAGACTGAAAGTGAGTCATTTTTCAACTAATGAAAAAATTTGTACTCCACTAAGATTTCTCAGTAACCCCTTGAGTTAAAGAACGAGAATAGTGGAAGAGGAAATGTAAGGCTGTTCTAACTGCAGGTGCTACTTCCAAGCTGGGATGTCTGAACACACCTTAAAACGTCACTTTAACATAAGTGCCATAGTAGGAGAAATGCTTTTGAAAATTAGAAGCTTATTTAGACATCTCCACTTGATGATATTTGGCAAAAGAGAAATTTTATATCAACAGTAGCATGGCGCTTTTCTGACAATAGTAATTAACACATTATCATTTTATTTGACCTACAAAAAGGTACCTATGTATTACTGGCACTCCTATAGGATATAGCAATACAATCACGTAACATGCAAGATTTAACAATAACACAAACTATTTAATGCATTGTTCAAATACCTATGTACATAATTGTGCTGATGAATAGACTGAATAGCCAAAATACTCTCAGCAATGTAGAACCGTGCGACATCTTCAGAAAGAACATCTTCTCTCATAAGTAAGGTCATAATGTCACCACCAGGTAAATATTCCATTATCAGGTACAAGAAATCTGAGTCTTGGAAAGAATAAAAGAGCTTCACTATGCACCGACTATCAACTTCCACAAGCAAATTCCTCTCAGACCTGACATGCTCAACCTAAAATTGCAGTATAACTTTCATAAATTAAAAAAATGAACATAGTAATTTACACATTTAACCATGGAACTCACAATTGGCCTTTGGTCCAACTAAGTGGCAACTGATAATTGCTGATGAGCACAAGATATTCATAAACCCTAAGAGAAGAAAACAGTCTCTAACTTGTTACCTGTCCACGGCTAAGCATGTCCGATTTCTTCAATTTCTTCATGGCAAAGATTTCTCCAGTACTTTTGAATCTACACAACCTAACCTGCATTAACGAACCGGATAACTTAAGAAATCACTCTAGTGAAATCTGCTCCATCAATGTCCAATACGAACATTGACTGTGTCATGTATGTGGCTATCAAAAGGCAAGAGCAATCTAATTGAAACTAGAACTTTTTAAAAATGTAAAGTGCACATTTGACACAAGCATGGTTCTTCTTTGCCTGACATTAAGCTTAAAGGAAAAGACCAACTTCCACCTCTTCACAAACTTTGCAATGTAAGGGAGAAACATATAAAGCTTATAATAAACCAGAGACCCTTGCTGAAATGTGACATTCACGTGCTAAAATAAGTGGTTGATGCAGTATAAATATTAGATTAAAAAGAAAAAGTTCTCATAGCAAATCTTTCCCAATTGGTAGCATCAGCAAATATTGCAAGATAAGCATTATGAGCAGGACAAACACTTCTCTGCTACATTATCAAAGTGTAAGTCTTGAAAAAACATACTACCAAGAAATGTTTGATGCAGATTTTACAGAGTATAACTCCATGATTCTCATTTTACCAGAAAAATGATCTATTTTAATCCATTAAAAATCAGGCAAAAGCATTCTTTTGCATTCAAAAATGATACTACAACCTTAAAAGTTGAATATTCAGTATCAAGATGTACAACTAATAGAATCATCTTATTAAATCACGGCTCGAAAAACATAAAACTGCCAAGTTAGCGTAATCTGGTGAGAAAACTTACAAAGATACAAACTTTAGCCTCAATAATCATTTATAGAAAAACCAATGCATGCTCTAAGTAACTCTAATCAAACAAGATCAGAATCAAGCCACTTTTAAAGTAAAATCCAATAATTGGGAGTTGTAAAAAAAAAAAAAAATTTACCTCACCAAAGGCACCTCTACCAATGACAGTCAACTGTTCAAAATCATCAATCCCAACTTTATGCCTTTGCAATCTCATAAACTCAGTCTCCCTCTTCTCCAAATTCCTTAACATCTTCTCTTGCTCCTCGCTCGGTATCTGTGCTTCTTGTGCCCTCCTCTGCAGTGTCCATCGCCTGAAAATAAAAAATAAAAAAAGGGGTCAAACAAAAAGACACATTTTGTAAACTGTGCATGTAAATTGTTTTAAAAAAAGAACCTTTCTTTACGATCTTGCAAGCCTTGAAGATAATTCTTGTAATGATTTTCAATGAATTGCTTAGCAGCAGCAGCTTTCTGACGTGTAACAGGTGAAGAAACAGTGAATTCAGGCTCCAAATTATTGAAAACTCGATCAGGCTTATTCATGGGTAAAGCTCCCATTCTTACAGTACCATCAGCAGCAGTGGTAGTACCCTCCATTGATTAAACAAAAATTCAAGATTACTCCAGATCCAAAATAGAAGGAAAAAATTAAACTAGACCCAAGTAAAAAGAAAGCCAAATGATTGGTGTGCTTCTTGTATAAGTTTCATAGTAGTAGTAGAACAAGAATGGTGTCAGACAGTTATATAGAGTTGGGTTTTTTTTTATGGGTGAGGGTGGAGGGGTTGGGGGTAAAAGAAAGGAAGATGTATTGAAATGGAAAGCTGTCAGTGTCAGCAGGTGATGTATGTATAGGAGTAAAAGAGTTGTGTTTTGTGAAAATCCCAATGAGAGATCAGAGAGAATTGGTGGGCTATGAACTGGCGATATAAGGAAGGAAAGAAGAAAGAAAAGAGAGGGAGGGTTATGAGCAGAGGCTTAGCTGTTAAAGGGGATCGGGTTAGATGAGATTTGTTGGGAATGAAAGAGTGATAGAGACGGCAATGAGAAAAGTTCTTTAGTACAGTAGTGTTACAACCTCGGACGGATGAGTCTTCCGCTTCAACATATGAGTAGTTGAGTCCGGAACCTAAATATTGTATGTTTGGACCCAAAGTACATTAATATGTGTAAAAAAAAAGTTATATATTTATATATAGCGTTCAAATACAAGATGATATATCTTAATAGTAACTTCTGTCGTTAAGGTATAGCGTCTTGTTTTTAAACGCTATGCTGACTGACCATTTGACGTGACTGCATAACGTGTTCATTTTATACGCTATACATAGCGTTAGAAAAAATGTTACATCCTGATTATGGACCCACCAATAATTTAATTGACATAATAGTAATTTAAATGAGTATAGCGTCTATTTAAAAAACGCTATACGTCAAAAAATTTTCATATCCCGGGCTAGCCATTTCCTAAATATTGTGGTTAGGATTTTAGGAAAATTCGTTCACAAAAATTCCAACTCCCATTCAATATTTTCTTGTTGTTAAATTCTTAAGCATTTTTTCTGTAATGTCTTAAGAGTGTAGTGTCATTATATTAGGGGGTGAGGTTGTGATGGAAAATAACTCTGTGAGGTATAGTTTATCTCCACCGGATTATGTTAAATTACTACTTACAATGTAGTACGATAAATTGATATCGTTGTTATGCAGAAAAAATGGGTGTGAGGAAACGTTCAGTGATACTTAAAGTAACTAGAAGATATTCGTATCCCGTCACTCTGCAAGGAGCTGCTTTTTACTTGGAGTTAAACATCTACGATGATAAAACTTTGAGGGATATTCCGAGGACTCCAGATGAATACCGGGAATATCTTGTAATCAAAATGCTGGATATGTACATCAATGTCGAAGACTTTCCAAACAATGAGGTTGCCGGACAGGTTCCGGATAACCCCCAGTCATCGGGTGGTTATTCTGGAGGAGTTTTTGCCGGATAGATTCCGAATGAAAGAGTTTTTCTTGACTTAAACTTATCCCCGACTGCTTTACATAATTCACAAGATGAATGGTAAGCTTAATTTTTCCTTTGTGTTAGCGATGTACACTTTTGTTGTATTGAATTTGTATTAACGCTCATATATTTAACAGGGGGTATAGGCCGGATATGAATTTTATAAATTATGAACACAATCATAGTTTTGGTGTGTTGGATCATGGTGGTCCATCCGGGAGCTGTCACCTAAATGAAAATGTTCATCATGGAATTTCATCACATTACAACTTGTAAGTGAAGTAATACAGCTATATGGAAAGTATTTATTAAATTTAGTTATCTTATTATTTTGTTGATTGTGTAGTGAAAACGAGCAAGTTGAACCAAATGTACTCACTCAATTGCCCGAAGACGATGTATTAAATCGGGATCTAGTAGATGCACAGAGTGAGGAAGAGAACAGTGATTACAACAACAATGTTGATGCATCTGGAGACGAGACACCCTTTCCTCGTGAGGATGGTGATGAGGAGGATGAGAAGGAAGGACCTGATTTGATGAGAGAGTATGCTCCCCCCCCCCCCCCCTAGACGAAGAGTGTACGAGTCCCAGGTGTCGTTTCATTCAAGGGAGATTCCTTACCTTGATAACTTGCCAAGCATGCCGGATGTGGAACACTCACAAGGGATTTTGATGAAATTCGGACAACAATGTGGGATAAGTCTAGACCAACGGTGCTGGCAAAGGGCATGCTTTTTCCTGATAAAACGCGCCTAAGTAGGGCTTGCAAAATGTACAACGTAAAAGAATGCCATGGGATGACGGTATGGGAGTCAAGTTCGGTTATATACAATGTTGTTTGTCAAAGGTGGTTTTGGCCATGTCATTGGATGTTGCGTGCGAGCAAGAAGAAGACAGGTCTATGGAAAGTGGGTAAATACATTCCCACCCAAACATGCGAAATGGACACATTCAACGGGAATCACTTCAACTTAGATATTGACTTAATTTCTCTTATTCTTATTCCACACATCGAAGCGTCCATAAGGTATAAAATCAAAGAGTGCATTACAACAATCACCAGGAACATGGCCATACCATTACTAAAAGAAAGGCATATCTCTAGCGCAAACGAGCGTTTGAAATAGTCTACGGTAACTGGGATAAGTCATTTGCAGATCTGCCTAGGTACATAGCTGCACTACAGCAGTTTAACCCTGGGACGGTTGTTGAATGGAAGCTTGAGCAGAGTCAGGGTAAACCAGAATATATATTCAATTACGTGTTCTGGGCGTTTAAACTAGCAATGAGGGTTTTTCACATTGTCGGCCCGTAATATCTATAGACGGCACTCATGTCTATGGAAAATACGATATCAAGTTGTTGATAGCCGTAGCAATAGATGCTAATGGACAGATATTTCCTCTAGCTTTTGCTATTTGTGCCAATAAAAGCCAAGATACGTGGACGCTGTTTTTGAACCACTTGAAAGAGCACGTTGTCAAACAGCATTTCGGTATCTGTCTAATATCTGATCGGCACGGTGGTATCTTAAGTTCTGTGGAGAACTTGCCTGCATGGAAAGAACCTTATGCCTACCATCGTTAATGTGTTAGGCACCTTAAAGCCAATTTTCAGAAGGCATATCCCAATAAGGATCTGCATGATTTGATGTGGATGGCAGCAACAGACCACCAACAACATAAATTCCGGAGGCACATGGAATATATTAGGCAAGAAGAAGAGCCAGACTATCGTTGGTTAATGCGACATGACCCTGAAAAGTAGACTTTGCAGGTGGATGGTGGCAGACAATAGAGAACTCTGACTACAAATGTGTCAGAGTCTTTCAACGGGTTATTGAAGTTGGCAAGAGGATTGCCTGTCACAGCCATGGTGCGGATGTTGTTCAAGCAGATGGCAGAGAAGTTTGTTGAAATGTCTGCAGCTGCAACTTCATTGATGGAAAGGAGTGTTGAATTTATGCCAGTGCCGATGAAGAGATTTGAGAAATACAGACGGCGAGCATATTGGCATTTATTTTTGCAGTATGATAACGAAAGACATACTTTTGAAGTTCGCACCGCTATCCATCAAAATCGGGGTAATAAAGTACATACTGTAAATGAATCTACAAGGTTATTCTCTTGTGGGAAATGGTCCATCTATCACATGCCTTGCTCCCATGCCATCAAGTGATTTCAACAAGTTGGTTTAGGTGCAACCAACTATGTTGATCAACAATATAGTATTTTGAAGTACCTAAACATATATAATGGGCAGTTGCAGCCAGTGGGTGCTGAGCATTATTGGCCGCCTGAACCCTTTAAAATGGTGTGTAACAAGTCCTATTTGCGCCGAATACAGGTGAAGAAGAGAATGCGTATACGGAACCAAATAGATGTTAGTGATACCGTTTATGCGCGTAGATATGGTATATGCTCGCAAACAGGACACGACCATAAAAAATGTTCTCAGGCTGGTTTGGGTGGCAATAGTACTCAAGCTCTTGGTGGTCCTTCTTCTATTATGCCTAACTATCACTGAGTTTATGTTGTAATAGGACGTTGCTATGTTTATGTTGCAAGTTTTTTAAATAAAATTATGTTTGTTAATTATGAGTTGAACTTTTCCATTTCAAAATTTTTAATGATATTTTGAAAAATTATATATTCGGAAAAACTGGAAACAACATTGAAATATCATAATTGTTGTCTTATCCAACATTGAATTATATATTTGTTTTTTTATATATATATAAGTGTTGTCTTGTCCAACTGACATAAAGTTATTTCGTACCTATCGAAACTTTTAACACGCAAAATATAGCGTGGTCAAATATTACGTTCTGTCTATATATAGCATGGTCAAATATTACTTTATGTCTACATATAGTGTGGTCAAATAGTACGTTATGTGTGTTGTCTTGTCAAACTGAAAAGGCTGCCCAACTGAAATAAATTTGCCCATCGGAACCTTTAACACGCAAAGCATAGCGTGGTCAAATGTTACGCTATGTCTATATATAGCGTGGTCAAATAGTACGTTATGTGTGTTGTCTTGTCGAACCAAAAAGGCTGCCTAACTGACATAAAGTTGTTTCGTACCTATCGGAACCTTTAACACGCAATGCATAGCGTGGTCAAATATTACGTTATGCCTATATATAGAATGGTCAAAGAGTACATTATATGTGTTGTCTTGCCTATAAATGACGATCTCATTCTTCATATTTTCTGTGCTCATCAGTAACTAAAAGCAAATCTTTCAAGAAAAGAGAATTTTTTTAACGCACAAACGGCTCAACCTTTTTATGTATCAAGGTGTGAGTGTGGAAAAAAATGCATGACGCAAAGATATTGGGATAATGGTGAAGCTGGACACCGCTACTGGCACTGTATGAATAAGTTTTATAAGGTTCCGACGAACCTACTTGCAATTTTGAGGTATGGCTTGATGAACCATGTTATCAGGAATACTACAAAGAATTGTTGCAGCATCTTCATAATATGTGTTCACAACAATGGGAACGTAAAGAAGAACGTAAAAAAGAGGTTGCGGAGTTGAAAGCGAAACTTAAAGAGGTAGAAGAAGAAAAAAAATAAGCTGGAAGAACAATTTAAGTGGTTGGAGCAGAGAATAATGGGCGGCAGTGACTAAACATTGACATGTATTTGTTTAGTGTGTTACTTTATCTTTATGTTTTCCGTGTCGTATATTTTTATTTGTTGTACTTAATTTTAATTATGTTAAGTTGCTATGTTTATGTTGCAGGATTTATAAAATAAAATTATGTTTGTTAATTATGAGTTGAATTTTTCCATTTCAGTTTTTTAATGATAATCAAAAAAATTATATATTCGGAAGAACTGGAAACAATATTGAAATTTCGTAAATATGATTAATTTATGACTGTGTGTTGTCTTGCCGAACTGAAAAGGTTTCCCAACTGACATAAAGTTATTTCGTACCCATTGGAACTTTTAACACGCAAAGCATAGCATGGTCAAATATTACGCTATGTCTATATATAGCGTGGTCAAATAGTACGTTATGTGTGTTGTCTTGTCGAACTGAAAAGGCTGCCCAACTGACATAAAATTATTTCGTACATGTCGGAACCTTTAACATGCAATGCATAGCGTGGTCAAATATTACGTTATGCCTATATATAGTGTGGTCAAAGAGTACGTTATGTGTGTTGTCTTGCCTATAAATGACGAGCTCATTCTTCATATTTTCTGCGCTCAACTACTAACTAATAGCAAATCTTTCAAGAAAAGAAAGTCTTTTAGCACAAAAATGTCTCATGTACCAAGGTGCAAGTGCGGAAAAAAATGCCAGATACAAAGTTGTTGGGATAATGGTGAAGCTGGACGACGCTTCTGGGAGTGTTTGAACAAGTTTTACAGGGTTCCCAGTGAACCTGTTTGCGATTTTGAGGTATGGATTGATGAACCCTGTCATCAGAGGTACTACAAAGAGTTATTGAATGATATTAATGATTTGTGTTTAAAACAGTGGGAATGGGAAAAAGAACTTAAAAAAGAGGTTGTGCAGTTGAAAGTGAAATTTAAAGAGGTAGAAGATAGACTGTATGTGCAGGATCGACGACATAATTATGGATCTGCAGTCCCATCTGATAGACTGTATGTAGTCCAATAGCCTACACAACGTATAAATTATAAACTACATATATAGCACTAAAATATAGTAGTATAATGAATAATAACATAAAATATACCAGGGCCTCGTGTTGCCCGGTGTATGGAACGTACCGACCGCCAGCATGATGAATAGGGTTCCCGATAAAAATTCGGGTGATGTGTTGGTACCAAGACATATACCTCTGAATATCCACCTCCTGGATCTGTGTATGTGGGGTAGAATCATCTGATCTCGATAATCCCAAATATGGATATGCGTCGCTAACCATGCCATAAATGCGTCGTCCACCCTACAACGATCATCTATCTGATAATGTGTAGGCTCCCATATAGGCCCCCTCGGTATATACTGCGGGCGGCCAAACTGCCAAAGTACCCGCTCCGAGACATGATGCTCCACAATATCGAGGCATATAAGTAGGGCAGAAGTGCTCCAAATCAATTGGTCGGCCAAGCAATAAGCTGGCAGGGAAGCTATCAAATCGTCGTTGTATGATGTCCAGATGAACTATCAAATAAGAACATTGAAACGTGAGTATGCGCAACACTAAGTTAATCTATACCAGGTAAGTTTAGGTACATATTTGCATGTGCGCCCTCCAGCAGATCCAACACATCCCTACAGAGGGGGAGATTATGATGAGCATCATACTCCCGTGAAAGTGTACAACAGAGAATCCACCTCATGGCTAGAGGGAGAAACGGAGGTGGTACATTAGGAGGTAATTGTAGTCGAGGTGACTGAAACTGCAAGAACCGCTCCCAGACCCAAACCTAACAAGCAAAGTTGACGTAACGTTTAAGATAAATTCTAACTAGGTAGAGTTGGGACTGATGAACAGATTATTTGAATATGTTGTCACCTGTAGAAGCGACATAAAACCACAAACATCTCTTTGAGTGCCCATGCTCGCCCGACACATCTGCCTATACATGTAGCCGAGAACAGCACCACCCCAACTATAATAGGGTAACTCATCTAGCAGCTGAAGATGATGAAGAAATCTCAGGCTGACTAGGTTCCCTGAAGTGTTCGGGAACAAGACACCTCCAAATAGAAGAAGCAACAATAACCTCACATATCGGGTGATATATACCTCATCTGTATCATTGGTGATATCGGGGTGGAGTACCTCCGAGTAATGTCTAATAGGTGTCAAAGTCAACCGACTGGCACCCGACGATGTAGTCTCATCCTGTGGCCTGAAACTCGTGAGTTGCTACAGCATGTCCAAATAAGCATCACGCGACATAGATCTCATGGCAATAGGCAGTGAAACGGCCATGCCATCAACGGGAAGTCCATATAAAACCTCCACATCCTGCAGCGTGATGGTAGCCTTGCCAATGGGCAGGTGAAAAGTGTGCGTCTCCGGTCGCCACCGCTCAATTAACGACGCGATCAAAGCCCAATCAACTTGTATCCGCCCGATCTCAATAATCCTATAGAATCTCGTATCCTGGAGGCGGTGGACTACATGCTCGTGGAGAACTCAGGGGCTTAAAAAATCCCATAGGTCGTCCACTCTCTTAGCGCGGAGAGTCTGGAACGGTAACTCTCCCTCCCATATATGGGCGGACCTATGATCGCCTTGAAGCACTAATAGCTCACGAGAGTAAGGTCCGGGATGTATAGGCGCGTCCATGCCGTCAACTGTAAATGAAATAACATTAATTGTATATTATTTAATTGTACAAAGTATATATACCTATTAGGTTCCAGGCTCGATATTTGAGGCCCAGTAGCACCAAACTATCATGAATATTTATGTGTGTCAAATTCAATATTTTGATTATTTTGTGTGTATTTGTTTAATAATTTAAATTCTTAAATATATATACCTATTGGGTTACAGGCTAGATATTTCAGGCCCAGTAGCACTAAACAATCATAAATATTTATGTGTGTCAAATTCAATATTTTGATTATTTTGTGTGTGTTTGTTTAATAATTTAAATTCTTAAATTGTGACGACCCAAAGGGTCATCACCTGTTTTCTTTCCCATTATGTTCTTCTGAGGCCTTGAAAACCTCATTTATAGTCGCCTCATTTTGTGTGCGCAGTACAGGCACATAGCCGGAAAGCTTAAATGTGAAACTGTGTGAAAAATGCTAAGTTTTGGTATTAAAATAAATAAATTTGACTTCGGTCAATATTTTGAATAAACGGACCTGGACCCGTAATTTGATGGTCTTAGAGGGTCCGTAGGAAAATATGGGACGTGGGTGTATGCCCGAAATCGAATTCCGAGGTCCCAAGCTCGAGAAATAAATTTCTGAGTAAAATTGTTTTTCTAAAATTATTAAGGAAAAATTGGAATGAAAAGGGATTAGAACATATTGGTATCGGGTCCGTATTTTGGTTCCGGCACCCGATACAGGTCTCATATGTTATTTAAGATGTTTCTGTAAAATTTGATTGAAATCGGACGTCGTTTGACGTATTTCAGACTTAAAGATCTAAATTTGAAAGTTAATGGAGTTTGAAGAAAAACAAGTGATTTTGAGGTTTGATTCATTATTTTTGATGTTATTTTGGAGATTTGATCGCACGGTTAAGTTTGTAGGATGTTGTTGAGTTAGTGCATGTGTTTGGTAAGGATCCTCGAGGGCTCGGGAGTGCTTTAGAGGTGTTTCAGAGTGGTTTCAAACTTAGAAAAATAGCAGATTTGCTTCAGCTGTTGGAGGTCCCGTTTGTTCTTCGCGTTAGCGATGCCTCTTCCACGTTCGCGAAGCTCTGAGTCTTTCCTTCATCGCGTTCGCACCCCTACCCTCACGTTCGCATAAAGTTACATGGCCCTGAGGGACTTAGCCTTCTTTCCTCTTCGCGTTCGTACCCTCGCGATCGCGTAGCTTAACAGAACTTCTTCATCGCGTTTGCGTGAAGTCCTACGAGTTTGCATAAACCAAATTTCTAAACCTCAGCATTTCCTTATCCGCGTTTGCAATTCTCATCTTGCGATCGCGATGGCCTGTCAGTGCTACCCTTCGCGAACGCGACCAGCCTGTCACGAACGCGAATGGAAATTTTGCCCAATTATTTAAAAATTTCCAAAACAGAACAGTGACAGGATTTCATTAAGTTTTCATGAACTCCTTCTTCTCCAAGATCCTTAGGCGTCCATTGAAGCTTTCTTTCACCAAAACTTCGTGGATTAGTAATCCTTAACTCGTTTCCTTCATTTTTCATCAACGTCTAATGAATTCCTAAGCCTAAAACATGAAATTAAGGGTAGAAATAGGGGATTTGGGTAGAATTAGGGCTTTTTATTTTTCTTGATTTAGACCTCATTTTGGGGTTGAATTTGAAAACAAATTATATATTCGGGCTCGTGGGTAAATGGGTGATATGGTTTTGGTCTGAACCTCGTGTTTTGACTAAACGGGCCCGGGGTTGATTTTTGGGATTTTGGGAATAATGAATGAAAAGTTGTAATTGAACATAGGAATTGGTTTGTTTAGCTCTTATTGATGGTATTGAGTCAATTATGCATAGATTCGATTGGGTTGGAGCCGAATTCGAGAGGGAAAGTGGTGATTGTGGATTGATTTGACTGCGGAAGTTTGTGTTTGGTCTAACCTTAGCTTGAGGGAATAGGTGTTGAGTCTTATTTGCTACTTGCTAATTGTCGAGTACGGTGTATAGGCATGATGATTAGTATCTATACATTGGTTTTTAGCATGACCGTGAGTCTTTATATTGCGAATATTCTGATTTTGTTGTAACTTCCATGCTTAATTGATGATTTCTGTATGTTGTAAAGAGCATGTGAAGGGAATTGTAATCTTTAAACTTTGAGGAGCATTGGCTCGAGTTGTAACACAAATGGTGAAGATATATGAGATAATTGAATCCTTTGGAGCATTGGCTCAGGTGATAGAGTAAATTATGAAATGAAAGTGAAAGAAAGAGAAAGAGTTATTAAAATATACCCTTGTCGGGTCATTG
>MU765903.1:95500-111284 GCA_026770625.1 Nicotiana glauca | reverse complement strand
CTCGATTGTTTCATATGAACGACGTCGTTTCATTTATTAGACAACCGCTATTCCTGGGCCGTTTGATCACATTTTAAACGGTCCAGATTCATCTTCATAAAACGGTGTCGTTTTGATTTTTGTATAGGCAGACCGGTTTTTTTTAATTTGGGCCATGTCCTTGTATTGTATCAATTGGGCTAATGAAATATGTTATTTGGCCCAATTTCTTTGTGTATTGTTAATTTGGGCCATGTCCGTGTATTGTATCAATTGGGCTAATGAAATATGTTATTTGGCCCAATTTCTTTGTATATTGTATTTTGTATTTATATATTGTATTTTCTTAATATTCTTTGTATTATATATTTTTTATTTATTTTCTTTTCTGTATTTTTGTATTACTCCTGTATTTATTATTTCTTTGTATTTTTCTTTTAATATTCTGATTTTTCTAAAATTAAAGAGTAATTAATTTCTATTTTTGGTATTTTCTAATTAATACAAAAAATGGTATTTGGTTTTGATTTTTATTTGCTTTATTTTCCAAAACTAAAAACAAATCATGGTATTTCCACACAATTATCAACAAGTTCCTACACAAAAATTATTTTTTGCATATATTTTTGGAATAATTTGCTTGGGGCAAAAATCACGTGCTCACAAGCGATATGTTGGATCGGGCTGCACGCCGCAGTGATATAGCGCTTGGGCTGTAGGAGACCCTCCGGAGTCCGCACACCCCCAGTGAGCGCAGTCGACTATATATATGGATCAGGCTGCACGCCGCAGCGATATGTGGATCGGGTTGCACGCTGCAGCGGTTACTATATGGTACCTATTGTGTGAGTACTGAGTGTGAGCGCTGAATGGTAAGAGTTGAGTCACGAGTGACTGAGAGGCTAGCCCGAGGGGCGAAAGATATATACATGCACATGAGTGATGTTTGCCTGAGGGGCCTGATTATGAACTCATTGATTTTCACTTCTCTTTAGAGTGAGTTTCTATCGAATATGTTGATTTAACAACTGTTTTCACTCATCTTTATACTGAGCCTCTGTCAAAAATGTTAGATAAATGTTTTTAAAATAACTTTCATTTAAGTTGGGGTTTATGAGATGTTCAGAACTTAATAACTGGTTTGGTTTTTGTTATTTCCACTGAGATTTTCTTGTGAGGAGGTGTTTATGACTCTTGTGTTGCCCGAGGGGTTGTTTACGAACTATGTTTTGTCCGAGGGGCCGATTATGATTTTCAGCTCTTTTATTAAAAATGGTATTGAACCCCTACTGAATCTGTCGGAAGGCATTTTAAATGATTTTTACCAAAACCTGGATTTTAAAAGAGGCGATTGACTCGTATTATGATTTAGCAGCCTGTGTGTTTATTGAGTTTAACATAAATGTGGATTCATTGTTTCCTACTGCTCAGTCTTTATTTACTCTTATTACTTACTGGGTTGGATTACTCACATTACTCTCTGCACCTCGTGTGCAGATTCAGGTATTTCGAAACCCGGTAGTGGGTGTTGGTTGCTCATACGCGGAGTCCTCAGAGTTAGCAAGGTGGCTACATGACGTTCGCAGCACCGCTTCCTTCCACTCATTTTTATTGCTATACTTAGTACATTTTACTGTTTTTGTTGTACTGAGACCTTTGTGGATGCTCATAACTAGTGACACCCCGATGTCGGGCTTGAATGTTATTTCCGCACTATTCATTCAGACTTATATTATGAAATATTGTTTAATTAAAGGCTTTAAAATGAGTCTTAAGGATTAAAGGTTTAATACGAGTGTTGTGCCGATTGTCCTTGTTTTCACGAGAGGCGCCATCACGACCGGGCCGGTTTGGGGTCGTGACAATTTTATTGATGAGATATACAAGCAATTGGATAGAGATTCAATTACAAGTGCAATGGAGATAAAATATACAGTGAAGGATGGCTATATAGCAATTCCAATAGACAATGATATGAGTGTGCGCTTGTATATGGAGATGAAAAAGAAAAACCTAAATATCACTGAATATCCATTATGCATAGCATTGAAAATTGTGTATTCAAGTGCTGAATGCTCATATTCAAGTTCATACTTGGGTGGCAACTTACTCGCAACAACTTCAGCTGGAAACTTACTCGCAACAACTTCAGTTGGTTTACAATGTCAGAACGTAAAAGAAGTACACGGAACTAATATTGTTGAGATGATGGGTAATCATGCAAAAGAAGACAAAATTGAGATATTGAAGGGAAATTGTATAATAGACAATCCACAACATGAAAAAATTGCAGAAGGTCAGTTGTATTGGGACAAAGATACACTCATTAGTGTAATGAAGCACTACGCAATATGAGAAAAATGTCAATTTATAGTGGATAGATCATCTACAACAAGGTATGATATGATTTCTACTTATGAGATTGCACTTCTCTATAATTTTATGTATATAGATCTATATAAATAATGTATAATTATTGTATAGGGAGATTGCACTTCTCTATAATTTTATGTATACAGATCTGTATAAAAAATGTATAATTATTGTATAATGAGATTGCACTTCTCTTAATTTTATATATACAGATCTATATAAAAAATATATAATTATTGTATATTGTAATTTTATGTGTACAGATCTGTATAAAAAATATATAATTATTGTATAGTATAATTTTATGTATACAGATTTGTATAAAAAAATGTATAATTATTATATAGTGAGATTGCATATGTATACTGATTGTTTATTTGAGACACAAGTGTAAAAATCTGAAGAAATGCATTATCATAACACTATATTTTAAATAGGTATTGTCTAACATGCGTGGATGAAAGTTGCAAATGGAGTCTTCAAATCTACACAAATCAAATGTCTTCAAGGTTAGATGGTTCAATGATGTTCACACTTGCCCAGAGATGACTAGACTATTTTCATAACGTCATGCTACTTCGTCTACCATTGCAAAAATGATTTGCAACAAATATGGCAATCCAAAAACAATATACACTCCGGCAGACATCATGAGCAACATGAAATAGCAGTATGGGATTAATATGAGTTACGTAAAAGCTTATAGAACAAAATAAAAGGCGCTTGAACTACTAAGAGGGATACCACTCGAATCTAAAAGAAAACTACCGGGTCACTTGTATATGATAAATATGACAAATCCTGGTTCTTTCACAATGTTACATAAATCAGAGGACGGGCGCTTCATGTATGTTTTTGTCGCACTAAATGCATCAATCATAAGATAGAAATACTGTTACCCTATTATAGTGGTTGATGGGACATTCCTCAAATCATCACACAGAGGAACAATGTTAACAGCTAGCGCACAAGATGCGGCAGGTGAATATGTTGCAGACTCGTATAATAATTATATATGGTATAGATTATTCTTATCTGTGTATAACAAAAATAACATACAGATGCTTTTTTATTTGCTTAACCAGGTAAAATTTTTCCACTAGCATACGCAGTTGTAGATTCTGAAAATGATGCTTCCTGGGAATGATTTTTTGAAATGTTTAGACAGGCTTTTGGGGAAAGAGAAAGGATGTGCATTGTATCGGATCATCATGCAAGCATATTGAGGGGTGCTTCGATTGTGTGTCCAGAGGTATCTCACTGTGTATACATCTTTCATCTTTGGAATAACATAAAGAAGCAGTTCAAGAAGAACCATGACCGGCTGAGGGAAGTATTTTTTGCAATGGCCAGAGCATACAAAATTGAAGATTTTAATCACCTCATGCAAGATATGTGTAACGACTCGACTGGTCATTTTGCCTTTTAGAATCCCGTTCCCTTAAATAAAACTTTCCGCACTTGCTTTAGCTAATTTATAACTTGCGAGGACAGTTGATTCGGGAGTTGGAAGAGTTTTGAGTAAAAATATGTCCAATTGTTTCTTTAAGATTCTCTTAAAAGACCAAGTTTGACTTCGGTTAACTTTTTGGGAAAACGGACCCAGATTCGGGATTTGACGGTCTAAAAGGTCCATGGGAAAATAAAGGACCTGGGCGTATGCCCGGAATCGAATTCTGAGTTCCCTAGTCCGAGTAATGAATTTTTATTGGAAATTGTTAAATTGAAGTTTTAAAGAATTAAAGAAACTAAGAAATCATTGATTTCCTAGGTATCAGATTTGAATTTTGGCTCTGAAGCTTGGTACAGGTTCGTATTATCGTTTAAGACTTGCCCGTAAAATTTGATATCAATCCGAGTGGTTTAAGGCGTTTTGACCCGTTAGAGGAGAATTAAGAACTTGAAGTTCATTAGTTTGATTCATTTGGTTTTAGGGGGTAATTCCTAGATTAAGCGTTGTTTCGGGTTTTCTGAGGGTTCGAATGGGTCTGCCTCGTGATTTTAGACTTGTCGGTATGTTCGGGCGGGGCCCGGGAGCCCCGAGCGTCAAGCGGATGAGGCTCGAGTGAAGTAGGAAAATTGCTAAGGGGCTGAAGTTGCTGCTTCTGTCATAACCATATCTGCGGTTCTTGGGCCGCAGATGCGGGACTGCAGGTGCAGTCAGAACTCCACAGAAGTGGCTAAGAGCAATCCAGGCCAAGACCGCAGAAGCGGCTCCCCAGCCCCAGATACGGCTCCGCAGAAGTGGCTCCCTAGCCGCAGATGCGGGCCTCAGACCGCAAAAGTGGTTCCTACACTTTTGGCCAATTCCGCTGATGCGGCTCTTCTTCTACAGGTGCGGGACTGCAGATGTAGTTTCCTAACCGCAGATGCGGAAATCGATGGGCAGTGAGCTTTATTTAATTCGAGCTCAAAGACCATTTATTTCATTTTTCTCTACACTTGGGCGATTTGGGAGCTTCCAAAGGGGGGATTCCAACATAGCACTTCAAGGTAAGTTAATTCCACTCATTATTAGACTAAATACATGTATATTAAGTAGATTAAATACTAAAAACTAGGTGAAATCAAAGGGGTTAGAGCTAGACCTAGGGTTTAAATAAAATTAAGATTTAACCACGAAATTTGTTATAAAATGAAATAGAATTCATATGTTATTGATCCTTAGGTTATAAAGAACAACTTTCTTCGAAAAATCTTGGAACCTGGGCACGTGGGCCTGGGGTCGGAATTTAGGATACTTGTGAAAAAGGTTGGGAAATCGCTTAAATAGTTAGTATTCGATCTTGTAGGCCTATATTGACTAGTTCTTACTTCATTTAACTAGTTTGTGATCTTGTAGGCCTATATTGACTAGTTCTTACTTCATTTAACTAGTTTGTGATCGTTCGGCTCCGAATTGAGGGCTTGGGCTTGTTCTTGATATTGGAAGTGCGCTTTGGAGCGAGGTGAGTCTCCTTTCTAACCTTGTAAGAGGGAATTTTCCCCATAGGAATAATAATTTAGTGATTGTTGCTAAATGCGGGGGCTACGTACGCACTAGGTGACGAGAGCCCATGCGTAGCTACTACTATGCTAATCGTTCGGGTAGTTTAGGACCCACACCATGCTTTATTTATAGAAATCTCTATATTGTTTTGTTAATATGATCAGCTAGGATATGCTAGAGACTTGAAAGGGGAATAAGAACGAACTTGTATACTGGTTGAACTCTTGCATGGCATTATTGACTATTGATGTGCCTTCGTATGTATACTTGATGTTACTTGTTATTTGCGGATCGGGCCGATCGCCTAATAGATGCATCTATAAGCGCGCCGTCGACCCTCGGCAAGTGCACAGTTTATTTCTGTTGGATCGGGCCATCGCCTCGGCATATGATTGTGCATGATATTTATATATGTTGATGCCTATACGTGACATGCCTACTTGCTTAGAAATTGAAAAATGTAAATGGAAACTGAAATAAGGTCAAGAGCCTGAGTATTGCTTTTCATTATAACCTGTTAAATATTGGAGAGTTTCATGCTTAGCATAGCATGTTGATAATATATTATCTCGACCCTAGTGAGTATCAAGTCGACCTCTCGTCTCTACTTCTTCGAGACTAGACGGGATACTTACTGGGTACATATTGTTTATGTACTCATACTATGCTTCTGTAGTTAATTGTACAGGATCTGAGGCAGATACATCTGGTTACCAGTTCGGTGCGCACCCTTGAGTTTGTGGCAGAGACTTCCACGGTGAGCTGCTTCCTTCCTTTGCCGCTCAGCTGCCAGATGGAGTCTTCCTTTATTTTTGCTGTCTTTCCCTATCTCAGACAGTAGGATAGAGATGTCTTTTGTATATTCTACTAGATGCGTATACTTGTGACACCAGGTTCTGGCACATACTTTGGTAGACATTTGTTTTTTGGGTTGTATACTTATGTTATTTACGGTATTTCACACTTCTGGCTTAAATCCTAATTAAGAATCTATTTCACTCATTTCTGATTAACAACAACATAACAATTTAGTAATGTTCCGCGTTGTCTTGCCTGGCAACGGTGTCAGGCGCCCTCATGACCCGTTGTTGAAATGGGTCATGACAATATGATATCAGAGTACTAGGTTCACGTAGGTCTCACAAGTTATGGGCAAACCTGATAGAGTCTTATTGATCGGTACAGAGACGTTTGTGTTTATCTTCGAGAGGATATAGGGTATTAGGAAAGACTACTCTTTATTCATTCCTGTCGTGCAATGGTTAGTGTACTAAATTTTCCTCTTCTATTCTCTCACAGATGGTGAGAACTAGCACCGCTGATGTTCCGAACCCGGGATACAGTAGATATCCCCACTTATTCAGCAGTCCAGGTACTTTTCTATGTCCGTTCGAGGGAAAACGTTTGTTTAAGAGTTGGAGAATGTACGACCCAACTGGACGTTTTGCCTTTAAGAACCCCGTTCCCTTAAATAAAACTTCCTGCGCTTGCTTTAGCTAATTTATAATTTGCGGGGATGGTTGGTTCGGGAGTTGGAAGAGTTTGAGTAAAAATATGTCCAATTGTTTCTTTAAGATTCTCTTAAAAGACCAAGTTTGACTTCGATCAACTTTTTGGAAAAACGAACCCAGATTCAGGATTTGACGGTCCGGAAGGGTCCATGAAAAAATATGGGACCTGGGCGTATGCCCGGAAGAGAATTCTGAGTTCCCTAGCCCGAGTAATGAATTTTTATTGTAAATTGTTAAATTGAAGTTTTAAGGAATTAAAGAAACTAAGAAATCATTGATTTCCTAGGTATCGGGCTCGAATTTTGGTTCTGAAGCTTGGTACATGTCCGTTTTATCATTTAAGACTTGCCCGTAAAATTTGATGTCAATCCGAGTGGTTTAAGGGTGTTTTGACCCGTTAGAGGAGAATTAAGAACTTGAAGTTCATTAGTTCATTTGCTTTTAGGGTGATTCCTAGACTTAGCGTTGTTTCGGGTATTCTATGGTTTCGAGTGGGTCCGCCTAGTGATTTCGGACTTTTTGGTATGTTCGGGCGGGGCCTGGGAGCCCCGAGCATCAAACGGACGATGCTCGAGTGAAGTAGGAAAATTGCTAAGGGGCTGAAGTTGCTGCTTCTGTCATAACCGCATCTGCGGTTCTTGGGAAGCAGATGCGGGACCGCAGGTGCAGTCAGAACTCCGCAGAAGCGACCGGGGGAAATCCAGGCCAAGACCGCAGAAGTGGCTCCCCAACCGCAGATACGGCTCTTCTTCCGTAGGTGCGGGGCCGCAGATGCGATCCTCTAACCGCAGATGCGGAAATCGCTGGGCAGTGTGCTTCATTAAATTCGAGCTCAAAGACCATTTATTTCATTCTTCTCTACACTTAGGCGATTTGTGAAATTCCAAAGGGGGATTCCAACATAGCACTTCAAGGTAAGTTAATTCCACTCATTATTAGATTAAATACATGTATGTTAAGTAGATTAAACACTAAAAACTAGGTGAAATCAAAGGGGTTAGAGCTAGACCTAGGGTTTAAATAAAATTAAGATTTAATCACTAAATTTGTTATGAAATGAACTAGAATTCAAATATTATTGATCCTTAGCTTATAGAGAACAACTTTTTTCGAAAAATCTCGGAACCCGGGCACGTGTGCCCTGGGTCGGAATGTAGGATACTTGTAAAAAAGGTTGGAAAATCACTTAAATAGTTAGAATTCGATCTTGTAGGCCTATATTGACTAGTTCTTACTTCATTTAACTGGTTTGTGATTGTTCGGCTCCGAATTGAGGGCTTAGGCTTGTTCTTGATATTGGAAGTGCGCTTTGGAGCGAGGTGAGTCTCCTTTCTAACCTTGTAAGAGGGAATTGTCCCCATAGGAATAATAATTGAGTAATTGTTGCTAAATGTGGGTGCTACGTACGCAGAAGGTGACGAGATTCCGTGCATAGCTATTACTATGCTAATCGTCCTGGTAGTTTAGGACACACACCATGCTTTATTTATAGAAATCTCTATATTGTCTTGTTAATATGATCACCTAGGATATTCTAGCGACTTGAAAGGGGAATTAGAACAAACTTGTATACTTGTTGAACTCTTGCATGGCATTATTGACTATTGATATGCCTTCGTGTGTATACTTGATATTGCTTGTTATTTACGGATCGGGCCGATCGCCTCGGTATGAATAGATGCATCTATAGGCGCGCTGTCGACACTCGGCAAGTGCACAGTTTATTTCTGTTGGATCGGGCCATCGCCTCGGCATATGATTGCGCATGATATTTATATATGTTGATGCCTATACGTTACATGCCTACTTGCTTAGAAATTGAAAAATGTAAATGGAAACTGAAATAAGGTCAAGAACCTGAGTATTGCTTTTCATTATATCCTGTTAAATATTGGAGACTTTCATGCTTAGCATAGTACATTGATAATATATTATCTAGACCCTAGTGAGTATCAAGTCGACCTCTCGTCTCTACTTCTTCGAGATTAGACGGGATACTTACTGGGTACATATTGTTTATGTACTCATACTACGCTTCTGTACTTAATTATACAGAATCTAAGGCAGATACATCTGGTTACCAGTCCGATGCGCACCCTTGAGCTTCTGGCAGAGACTTCCACGGTGAGCTACTTCCTTCCTCTACCGCTCAGCAGCCGGATGGAGTCTTCCTTTACTTTTGCCGTCTTTCCCTATATCAGACAGTAGGATAGAGTTGTCTTTTGTATATTCTACTAGATGCCCATACTTGTGACACCAGGTTCTGGCACACACTTTGGTAGACATTTATTTTTTGGGTTGTATACTTATTTTATTTACGTTATTTCGCACTTCTAGCTTAAATCCTGATTACCTAAGAAATGGAAGGGGGCACTTCACATTTCTGATTAACAACAACATAAGAATTTAGTAATGTTCCGCGTTGGCTTTCTTGGCAACGGTGTCGGGCGCCCTTATGACCTGTTGTGGAAATGGGTCATGACAATATGGACATCATTGATAAGAGGGTAAGGGGTTACCTATTCCAAGTTGTTTATGAAAAGTGGTCTATAGTGCATTCCACTGTTAATAGATCCATGGTGATGACTTCAAATATTGTCGAGTCACTCAATGCAAGGAACAGGGAGGCAAGAGAGCTACCAATCATGAGTTGCTAGATTACATGATGAATTTGGTTATGAATGGAATAATACAAATAGAATGACTGCAATGAGTACATTTATTGGCGTAGGAAAAAAAATATCATGAATGACTGAAGGAAAATAGCTATTTGTCGCAGAAGATGACGGTAAATATTATTTTATCATGTCTTACTTCATACGCCGGAGTAATATACTTTGACAAAAATGCATTAATACTTGTCATATCCCTTTTTTAGTTTTACTAATGATATCTATTTAAATTTAGGTGGGACCTTCAACCGATTATGTATATATAGTAATGGATGCTGAACAAAGGCGAAACATAGTCTGCATGCAAAAAAGAGAATGCTCGTGCAAACGATTTCAAGTGGATGAGATTCCTTGTCCACATGATTAGGCAGTATTGGACTACACACACATGGAAGCACCCAAATATTGATCTGCCTATTACACCAAGGAATACTTCAAGAAGACATATAAAGTGCCAGTTAATCTGCTTCCAGATGAAAGTTCATGGGACCTTCCAACAGAGGTGTTAGATAATGTGGTCCTACCACCAATAGTGAAGGTCAAACCAGGAAGACCGACGAAGTCGCGACGCAAGGGACTTTATGAATAGTTGTATACTGAAACTGTTACATGTGGACTGTGTGGAAAATAAGGACATAACAGAAGAACATGCAGGAATTCTCAAGACAACTAGTAGATGCTGCTACAGTGATTTAGCATTTTCTAACAGTTTTTTTCTGAATATTACAATTGGAAAAATAATGAGATTTGCAATCAGATTCTCTATGATGTATGAATTAAGATGCTACTTTTTGTCATAATGAAAGTATTGATGGAAGTTTTATTTCAAATACTATTATGAATGTCACTATACGAAAAAATATACAAAATAGATGATAATGTACAAAAAAGACTGTTACTATATAAAAATATACAAAATAGACTGTCACTATACAATTTATATGTAATATTTTGTTCATATACAAAAAAAAAAAAACAAAATAAACTATAGCTATACAAAAAGTATATAAAAATAAATGTCACTATACAAAAAGAGGGATTACCAATTAAATATACAAAATAAAAATTGTATATTTATACAATTTATATACAATAGACTGTGACTATTCAAAAAAATATACAGATAGATATCACTATACAAAATAGACTGCCGCTATACAGTTTATATACAGTTAGCTTCCCCTAAAACATCATTCACAAAACTTCTTGTAGCAACTTAGCAACACCAGCTAAATTTGCAAAATCTGTCGAAAATGCAAAAGCTATAGAAATAGATTAAACTGTATAAAGTACAAAACTAAAACTGTTGAAAAGTCAAAACTACACAAAAATCTAAAATTTTCATAATTTTACTATTAACTTAAAACTACACAACAAGTTGCAATTAAAAGTAATATTCAACATTAGCATTTCAAATATATTGTTCAAAGACATCCCAAACAAAAATCATAAAATGTGATATAAGTATGCAATTGTATCCAATCATAGATAATATCAGAACCAAACTACTTCCATCTTAAAACTACATGTGAATTTTCTGTTAAACTATCCCAAACTACTTCATCTTGCCCTTCAACTTGCCCTTTTTCTTGATATCCTTCAAAGTCTCGTCATCACCAACATCATGCAACTTGCTATTTTTCTTGATATTCTTCAAAGTCTTGTCATCACAAACGGCATGCGTCTTGCCCTTTTTTCTTCTTATCCTTCAAAGACTTGTCATCAACAACGGAATGTGACTTGCTTTTTATCTTGTTATCCTTTTTTGTTTGATCCTTCAATCTACCAGTAGACTCATCATCACTAGCTGCATGTCCTCTTTGTTTCTTCACTCCATAATCCCATAGCAATATACCATATCGATTTCGTATCCTATCGATATCAATAGCTTTAGGAATACTGCTGCCTTGAATGATGTACTCAGCAAATGCAGCAACATAAACATCACAATCACTACATACAAGGTAGCACATAAATATTGTATAAAAGTTAGGATAATATCCAAATAGGAATTCATGTACTAAAAATGAATAAGAATCAGAAATATTCAACAATAATTTACGTATTATCTTGTGTTGGCCACCATCAACGACATGAATCTCAAAAGGATCATTGGCGGGAATTCCCATAGGATTCTCCTTTGTGTCCCAAAAACCAATATGATGAAGGAAATATGGGAGCAACACTGAGTATGGCTCAACTGATCTCCGAACTGCACTATTCTGTCACGCGCGACTCATGGAATCATATACATAAATGCGCAGATCTTTGAATGACAATCTCGCCAATATCCAGTGCCACTTATCAGACAGATTTATAGGGAAAAGGACTTCATCAACAGTAGATCAAGGAACATTACATCTTAAAAAATACCCAAGTATATACTCAACAATTGGATATATTTCAGTAATCAAATTCATGTCTCTGTTTTTCTCCAAAAACTCCTTGTACAAATTCGAAATCAAGCAGTTAAACCAACAGTCAGTAGTTGTGAATCTTACTAGAACATCAATACCGTACTTCCCTTTCTTTCTCAAATAGTAAAAAATTACATCAATATGCTGAAATATGAAGAATATACACACATAGTCAGAAAATTACAGTATGAGAAAACTAAAAATGTATATCATCAGTTTATATTTTACAGTTAAAGCGTTGACTTACTGAATCACACAAGGGTAGGTCAGGATATGCAAATGTGAAGAACCATTTTTTTTCTCTAATATCATCAACTCCAAATTCAAAAATTTTATTTAGCTTATTGCTAGCCTCTGTATAAATACCGCCCCTGATGAATCATGATAAAAAGATATGGTTCATAACATGAAAATAAACAAGAAAAAAAAAGAAAAAATAACTGAAACACAAAACTTACGGCGCATTAGTCCTTAAGCCTCTATTGATGAAAGTGTTCCACTTACACAATACTTTGAAATCAACAGGATTGTCAACATTTTCCTGAAACAGATACTTAATAGTCAAGATGGGCTTCTTTGACTTAGTTGGTTTATTTTCAACAACTTGGATGGTGCCACCAGAGTCAAATGTGTTCATGAATGGTGACTTCATGACCCCTGCTGGTTTTCTTTCTCTAGGGATTATTTCAGGTGTGTCATGATCAACAACTATACGATCTTCCTGCATAGTAGCAATATTTTTCTCCACTCCTAAACAATCACCATGTTCAATATTTTAATTGAAATACTTTTGGGTGATTGCATTTATTTGAGCCTCAGCATCACTACTCCTGTTATTGTCCTCACCAACTTTCTCACAACTATTTTTATCAAGTTGTACAGAATCATCCACCAAACTCCCCATATTAGCAGTATTTTTGTCACAAAACTGTTGGGTGATTGCAGTAATTTCAGGCTCGGCATCCTTAATCCAGGCTTCGTCATCACCAACTCCTTCACTACTTTTACCATCTTGTATAGAATCCTTCACCACACCCTCCATAACATCAACAATTTGCTCTAGACTTACCTCATTGTCAATATTTTTCTTTACAACTTCTTCAATGCTAATATTTTTTTCCATAAGTTCCTCACTACCAAAGTTATTCTCTGAAACTTCTTTATCATGATGGTCGTCATCTTTTCGATTACCTGTTTAGAAAAAATATACAAAAATTTGTAAAATTATAGTAAAAGATAAAAATAACAAATAAGCATAGTCATGAGAATACCTTTGAGGCATCGCGTTCACCTAGAGCTTTAAAAACCTTTTCAAATGAGGAAATCGTTAGGTGCTCCAAAGATGAAACCTTGTCATTTACCTATAAAAGGAAAAGTGAAACCGAATATCAATTAAGTTGTCAGAACTGCTCAAAGACAAAATAGAATTATACCTTCTTGATTTCACTTATTATAAGTTTCAGCTCGGTCTCGCTTGAATTCAAGTTACTGGTCTGTGGATCCGGATTCTCATTGTTGATAGATTGTGATTCCGGCTTATTTTTGGAGTGCTTCTTAGCATTTGTTTTCACTTCAGCCAAGACTCCAAATTCAATATGAATCTCACTTTTACCTTTACAAACCGGGATAAAATCATGCAATTGAAGCCTTGTTTGTTCATCATTTGTTGGGAAAATATTACCAAACACCAACTACAAATAAATAAATAAAAATTAGCAATCATGAATTTTTTATTTTTAAAAAAAAAACGATAACATATGTATTAGAAATGCATAATTAATATATCAGAAATGTATCATAAATGTATCAAAAATGTATCAGAATGCATAATTCATGTATCAGAAATGTATAAGAAATGTATCAGAAATGCATTCATGTATCAAAAATGTATAATTTATGTATCAAAAATGTATACTTTTTTACCTACTCCTGACTTAAAAGAAAAAACTCTTTCCTCAACCTCTTAAACATCACCGTTTTCTTTACTTTCCAGTTAAGTATGCGTGGCACAAGATCTCCAATCCGGTAAGCGAGGTTTTTGTGAGTATAGGGGCAGTATTCATAAAATTAACACTGGAATGCCAAAGGCAAACCACCATATCGGTACATCTCTCTCCTGCTACGAACCTTATCCTTCATTGACTCCAACGTTGCATTAAAAACCACTTTTCCCCAAGGGAAAGTCTCAAAATCACCAGATTGAACCAACCGAAAATTATTCTTTGTTATCAAGTCATCATTCGTAATAGAAAACAGGAAACTGTGAATGAAATACAATACTGCAATCTTTAATGCATCCTCATCAGATTTCCACATCTTTTTCAAGAAACAGTCGGTTAATAATTTCTTAGACACTTTCAACATGCTTGAAAAGTACAATTCCATCAACTGACTCGACTGGACATAGTCATAATCCTTATTTGGATCACCGTTACACTTTAAACCTGTAATAATATAAAACTCTGCAAGTCCAAAGCGCAACTTGGTGCTACTCACTTTAATCCATAACTCATTATCTTTAGGTGACACTACTTCCCTAAGCAATAGTGAATGAATAAGTTGGTTCTGTATAAAAAATTCGGGCAAGTCAACAAAATAACCAAAACATGTTCTTTTAAACATCTTAATCTGCTGATCATCCAAATTATCTTTCAAATGTTTCACTATACTGCAGTTTGTATGCACACTGATATGGGTACTATAATGATTACCCAAAGGAACATAGTAATCCCAAAGCTGCAAACAACACAAAAATATAAATATATATAGCCTTCATAACAATCACAATTATGCACTTTAAACATTACTTATGCAATATGTGGATAGATGATACACTTTATATACAAAAGTTGCACATTACTTATTGATTTGATACACATTATATACAATATGAAAAAGAATGATACATTTTATATATAAATCTGGAACATAACTGCTATATTGGTTAAATTTCTACATATTAAAATAAACTAACCGCACACAAGTCAAAGTTATATCATTAGAAAATACCTTCAAATCAGATGAGCTAGAACATTTTTGATCAGCATGAACTTTTCTCTTTTTTGATGGAGCATCATCTCTATCACTTTTAGCCTTCCTTTTAGAACCTTTACCCTTATCCTTCGCAATATCATTTTCCATTATTTTAATCTTTCTTTTTGAACTTGTGCCTTTTTCAACAACTACATGTTGAGCATTGTGTGATCTCGTTACTCTATCGCTAGGAGGCCCGCTATGAGAACGAGTCCTGCTATCAACATGGGTATTTTGCATTCCTTCACTAGGGGTATCTTGCATTACTTCAACAGATTTATGGGTTGCATGCCCCAAATCGCACCCAAATTCTGGTAAATCTTCAAAATTGACCGACTAATTTTAGAGAATTTGGAGATGCCTTCATCTTCTTTTTTTCTTCATCAAAGACTTCTTTTCCCCCATTATAGAGATGAATATGAACAAAAATTGAAAAACCTAGAGTCGACTATGAACAAAAATCGAAAAACCAACTGAAATTTTGACTTACATTGAAACCAAGAGTAAAAATACTGAAACTGTGTTTGAGAAGAAAGGTATTTTGAGAGAGCCGGGTTAAGGGAGCGAGTTAAAAGTCGTGGGTGTTTTATGAATTATGGCCTAGTAGATGTAATAAGTTTGGGCCGGAGGGACATTTTGGGTCCAAGGGGGAAAACTTGGGCTATAAAAATTTTGAAGGGCTATACAGGGTAGTTTCTCCTACTAAAATGGTGGACTAACCCATGACTGTAGGGATGGCAATGGGGCGGGGCGACGGTGGGGCGGATTTGGCAAAATCCACAAAAAATTTAACCCACCCCGACCCACCCC
>MU765903.1:0-94928 GCA_026770625.1 Nicotiana glauca | reverse complement strand
AACCACCCCGCCCCAGTCCGCCCTGCTCCGCCCCGCCCCGCTTAATTTTTTTTTCTTTTTTCTTTATTTTTTTTAAAACAAACTAGTTTGACAGTGTGTGGAACGATGCACTTTGTGCTGTACATTCCTTTTTTTGAATTTGAGCAATTCATGGACGTTTAACGCCTGGCATTTCGTCCATGAATTTTTAATACTTTGCTTTAGAAAATTTTCAAATCGGTGTTTTTTTAAGTTTTCTAAAAGTTACTACTCCCTCCGTTTCAATTTATATGAACCTATTTCCTTTTTAGTCCGTGCCAAAAAGAATGACCCATTTCCCTATTTGGAAACAATTCACCTTTATGCAATGATTTATAGCCACACAAAATATATGTGCTTCATTTTACACCACAAGTTCAAAAGTCATCTCTCTTTTCTTAAACTCCGTGCCCAGTCAAATGAGTTCACATAAATTGAAACGGAGGGAGTATTATATTAGTTCTTTTTGCAAAAATTATGTTTTGTAGTTACAATTTGAGGATGTTTCTTTTAAAAATAGTTCTAAAAATATAATTTTAAACAGTTCCAATTATAACTTTGTTTACTTGATTAAATTATCGTTTTGAAAATTTTCTTTATGTTTTCTACTTTCTCATTAAAAGCTATCTATAAAGGTTTTTTTATAGACTTATAGTAATGGAAACATTAGTTTATGAATATGTGAAAATTTTCTTTAATTTTCCTGCGGGTCAGTTTCGTGGCAAAAGAAAATACATATTTGAATCCCAATATATCACTTTGGTAAGACTTATGCAAATTGATTAATTATAAATTCAAACAGTATTCGTGCTAGTGAAGAAAAATGTAAAATTGTAGTTAAAATAATTGTTTTGTTTTAAAATAGATAAAATTCAAAAAACTCATTTTTTAAGCATCCTTCAATACAGAGCCATGGTACAGTTGTCGTAGGAGTAAGGCGGCGAGAGTAAGATGAAGTGCCATGCTGAAAAATATGGCCTAGTCTGACCCATAAGAGGTGTTAGTTGATTCTTCGCTCATTAGTTGATAAACAATGATAACAACAAAAACAAACATGGCCTGGCGAGGATAGTGTGTAAAATATCTTATTCCTATCTAAAGAGACAGAGATACTATTTTCAATACACCCTCAGCTCAAGAAAATGTGGTAAGGAAGAAGAGGTAAGAAGAAAAAGAATCAACTAAATCTTAATTGATTGCCTGTAAAACTATTATGAATGTTGAAAAATATGCTTTTCTGATGGAGAGGAAAATGGCTAGGGCATTTAGAGGAAATTTAGGCTGTAAAAAACCAGGGATTCATTTATCTACTTTGCGAGGAGTCCCAACAAGTAATTCAAGTTGTGATTTCAGAGGATCCACTTTCGCAAGGAAAAAACTTGTAAGTCTCCTAACTAGTTCTGCTTAGCTTTGAATTCCGTCATATGCCCATACGATAACAATTAACAGAGAATTCCCTTAACATCCAAGGATTAAAGTGGAACATGTGGCTCATACATATATAGTTAAAATGCATGACTCACTGAACGAGATACATGAATTCGGTAGAGTAAATCGAGATATATATTGAAGAGGCGAGGCGGGGAAGGGAGGAGAAAGTTTGACTTTTCAAACTCTTGAGATGAGAAATTTTATGCTTGGGCGGAAGTGTAAATGTTTTTCGTGTGGGGAATAAACTCCCTACCAAAATAATATTCACGGTAATAAAAGCGGAATAATAATGTAATTCCGAGATACGGTAATTAACAAGAATAAAATAGTAACAATGACACCAAGATTTTTACGTGAAAAACTCTTCTTAATAAGGGAAAAAATCACGACCCCGAGAGGAGCAACTGATATCACTATAGTAAGAAATTTACACTTTGTAGGCCCGAGTAAAATACTACAAAGACCACTACAATACTCAAAAGAAATAACCCTCTTTTGATATTTTACCTCACTACAATATCGCTCATACTCTCTATTTTCTTCACAGACTATTTTCTTATATCCTGTATGTGAAACTTCACTCTTTCTTTCTAGCTCTCAGATATATTTTCCTCTGAGATTATGATGATAAAAAATGAGAGCCCAAGCTCTCATTTTATAGGCAAAATATGTCTACCATATTTGACATTTTCATCTTCTACAACCTACCAATTTTGACAGAAAACAAAAAACATGGGCTGCTATGTTGCTAACATTGACAAAAGCTAACAAAGGAAGAAGAACAACTTTCTTAAATTAAGGGGCTGGGCCCCACATTTCATATAACCGGACATCAGATATAACATTATAAAAAGTTAGATTATTTTGGTTAAAATTTTGTTAGAGTGAGTCTTCCCTGTTAATTTTCCTAAATTAATTAGGTATGGTACGTAACTGACTTATACAGCGGCGGGCTAAAGAGTTGAGATACTACTGGAGTAGTTAGACTTAACCTCTTTATTTCTTTATCAAATTCGTCCTTCCCCATTTTCGATGAAGAACGTTAGGAAGGTACAAGTAGCTAAAACTAATTAAACCGATCAACTAATAATATACATCAACAGAAATTAATCCTAAATCAGCCTTCCAACTCTAAGGAAGAAGGTCTATGGCTTTGCCTTCCAACTCTACAAATTCGTCCTTCACTTCAGTGGATTCCCTTTTGTATATGTATCTATTGGATGCCCACAAAAATGCTCCCAAATTTAATGTAGACATGACCAAGAGGAAACCATAGTAATAATCCAAGCGCGAGTCATTCATATTGTTTCCAATCCAACTTTTCCCTCTATTACTCCCAGTAATTTTATCCACCATCGTCACCAAAAAGCTATTCAAGAAATTTCCAAGGCCAATGCCACTTGTGAAAAACGTCGTACCAAGGCTTTGCATATCTTCTGGAGATTGATCGTAGAAAAATTCCAGCAATCCTATGGCATTAAACACATCCGCCACGCCCAATAGCACGTACTGAGGCAATAAACAGAATATTGTCATAGGGACTATTTCTTTAGGCCCGTTGATGTGATGCATTTTTATGACTTGCATTCTTCTCACTTCCATAGCACATGCAATTCCGATAGCTACAATTTGGATAAAGAAACCTGTTCCTAGCCTCTGGAGTAATGTGATTCCCCTACGATTCCCTGTTTTCTTGCGCATAAAAGGCACGAAATATCGGTCGTACATGGGCACGGACAATAACATAGTGAGAGTCACAAAGCTTCCCAATGATGCTGCGGGAATCTGAAATCTTGAACCCAAGTGTCTGTCCAAGGTGGTGCCCTGTTTGACAAAAAGAGTGTTTATTTGTGCCCAAATGGTGCTAGGGATTAGGGTTACTAGCCATATCATGGCCATTCCCATAATTAGCTTGGCTCCTTCGACCTCAGTCACCGTGCATGGTGGTCTTGAACCTGTTGAAATGTCTCCTTTGATTGCAGCCTTGTCCAAGAACCTGTAAATAATCAAGAACATCATTAGAAATGTACACATAATAATAAATTTAAAATAAGGTCATTAGCACTTGAAGTCGTCGTTCAAAAATTTAGAACTCATAAAATTGAAATTCTATCTGCGTCTCTGAATATATGTTGATATACTAGTCAAATTATGATATCAGAGGCGGATCCAGGATTTGTAGTTTATTGGTTCCTGTAGCAACCTCAAGTAAATATACAATAAGTAATTGAGTCCATAATATATATACAAGGTATACGTACAAAAGCTATTGCATTCACGGGAACCCACACATAATTAGATCCACCCATGTATGATACACTAAGGCAACCAATGGGGTTTTTGCGCCTTACGTGGTCTAGAGGCAATCCATAATAAGATAGGCTTATGGACTCTCTCTCTCAATCAATGGATCAACTAGATTCCAAGTGCTATTATGTTGCAGGCAGAGGCGGACCTACAACAGTCCTTGAGGGTACACGTGAACCCGTTAACTTCGACAAAAACTTTATATATACATAGTTGTATATACGTTGCGGACCCCTTAAATATATTTCCTGGTTCCCTCATTAACAAAATTCTGCCTGGAGGATTGGTCCGCTTCTAAGCATAAGCCTTGCTGTTTGTCACACGACGCGAGTTCGAAATCCACTTGCTACAATTTTTTTAATGGTGTCCTGTTATTCTCAAATCCTAGGTCCGGCTCTGGTTGCAGGATCGTAAAATTGTATGAAGCATAAATTGTGATGGGCTTTGTTTGAGGTCCCTCATTTATCCTAGGTAGATTAGATTCTTCTGGGAGTACTCATAGTAATTAAATTGGTAGGGCGCACAAGAGAAAGCAACCATTCTTTGGAGGACCAAGTTCAGTAGAGCAGTGTAAATGATTGTCCACGTGGCAATTAATGATTAGACGAATTCTAACAAATGAAAAACATGGAACAAGGCATCAACATTTTGACATTTGGAGATTCCTTAGTTGTGGATAAATTGGGATATCCCCTACTTCCTCCTACCCTTAGTTTCTCAAATTTAAAGGACAAGAATCTTTAGCAGTGGAGCAATGGTGAAGTTGTTTCTGTGTGACCTATAGGTCACGGGTTTGGCCGTGGAATCAACCACTGATGCAAGCATAAGGGTAGAGTGCCTACATCACACCCCTTGGGGTGCTGGTCGTCCTCGGACCCTGCGCGAATGCTTCGTGCACCGGGATGCACTTTTACTACTTATAAATAAAACGTTAAAGATTTTCAATAAAAAACTATAAATGCTTACCTGAATACTGGAGTGTGATAGATTTGGCGTTTTCCAGTACTGAAATAGTATTGCATATCAAATTCATGAAGCTCAGACGGGTCATTAGGGAGATCAATTTTCCTGTTGGCAAATGCAACAATAGGAACACGAAATAGGTCCCGAGCAGGATACTGAGACTTTCTAACTTTGTGCCTGTAATTTGGGGTTCCAATGTAAAAAATGACTAGAGAAAATATCAGACCAACAGTTGGAATGCCATATCCTAATCCCCAGCTCAAATTTTCTTGGATGTAAACAAGGCCTAGTGTAGCAAGTAAAGCACCAGCAAAGGTACTGAACATCCACCAATTGAAAAAGGAAACTTTTAGCTTTTTCTCGTGTGGATTAAAGTCATCGAATTGGTCAGCACCAAATGTGGATATATTAGGCTTTGTTCCACCTGCTCCAATAGCTATTATGTAAAGAGATGCGTAGAAGAAGGCGATTTGAGATGTAGTGGCCTTGTTGCATACTCCATTTTCACAACTGGGCTTCATGAATTTAATTGACACGGCCATTGTCAAAAGCACCATTCCCTAATGGAAAATAGTGTGGTCAGTAAATTATTTAATGATAGCAGAAATAGGCTATGTTGCTCTGGCTCTTCTGAAATACCAACTGTGTGTGTCGGATCTTTCAAAAGTTATGCACTTTTGGGGTATTCGACACAGTTGCGACATCATTTTTGGAGGGCAAGCAACACGTAAAATAAGTAGAATAAGAAATTGGATCATAGTAGCTAGTATGCATAAATTGACAAAATTTTCGAAAATGATTTTCGGTCGCTATCCCAACTAATAAAGGACAAAGCTTGACTATGAAATGCAGAAAGTACAAAGTTCAATGAAATTAATTTGACGTAGCCATGAGTTGCATAAGCACAAACTTATCTCGTTTTCACTCCAGCAGAGCTCTCTTCTCTAACCCAAAATGTCAGTTTATTAGCTAGTCATGTATCAGGCACGAAAATAATAGGTGGTAAGTTTAATCCAAACCAGTTCTTGCTCTTACTTGCAATTGCTTCTAAATAAACATTTATGTAGTGAACAATAATGTTAAAATTTGGTATATAATAGATAATAATGTAAAGATTCCTACTTTGAAAGCTGATAAAATCTTTCGATAACTAGTACGTACGTTGTAGCACAACATTTGTCTCCGGTACAAACTTTTCATAACTAATGCGATATTTCATATCTGTTAGTATATTAAACTTAATACTAATATCAAAATAACTTAGGCAGAAATCTATATATGTTCACGGCTAGGGCAAAGCTCCAAGTTATGTGGTGACTTTAATTACAAGTCATTCTCTAGCAAAGACAATGGAATTGTTTATAGGTCCCACTGGAAAAAAAATCCTCCAAAATTATTGGCCATAGCTGGTATACTCAATTGTAGGCCAATCAAGATAGTAAGTGGTTCAGACATAATTACATATATTGCACCTGGACTGAATCATGTGAAAGGTTCCTTTTGGAGCATCCTAGCCAAAGGATGACAAATACTTCGTCCGTTTCAATTTACGTGAACCTGTTTGACTGGGCATGGAGTTTAAAAAAAAATGAAAATTTTTGGAATTTGTGGTCCTAAAAAAGTTCAAATGGGGCCCAGAGTATTTGTGTGGTTATAAAAGCTTCTCATTAAGGGTAAAGTTGAAAGTTTAAGCTAAATTGTTACCAAATTTAGAAAGGGCTCATTCTTTTTAAAACGGACCAAAAAGAAAATAGGTTCACGTAAGCTGGAACAAAGAGAGTAATAACTTCTAGATATGGACTTGTGTCTATCACACAATATAGCATATATATACATATTTCCTTTTTAGTCTGTATCAAAAGAAATGACATATTTCTTTATTTTTAGAAATAATTTATTTTTATGCAATTATTTATAGCGACTAAAATATATGTATCTCATTTTACGGTATAAATTCAAAAATCTTTTCTCTTTTCTTAAACTCCGTCCCAGTCAAATGTGTTACATAAATTGAAACGGAGGGAGTGTATATTATTTGTGGAGGAAATAAAGGAATATGTTTGGTGCTTACCATGACGTAAATAAGGGAAGAGATAGTGAAAGTCCAGAAGCGACCCATGCAAGTGTCAGCAACATAGGCTCCAAGAAGAGGTGTAATCCAAACTGAACCAGACCAGTTATTCACACTCCTAACTGATGACACCGTGTCTTCATGTAGTTGTGTTGTTAAGTAGACCACTAAATTTGAAGCTATCCCATAGAAAGCCATCCTCTCAAATGCTTCATACCCTGCTTCATCGAACCATCCGCAATTTTACTATTGATTACTTGAAAAAACTAGCAAAAATTTTTAAGGTCATTCTCTTTCAAAGAATCTTAATTCAAGAATGAAGATAAATTGGATTCCTCATTCTTAAATAGTAGTCAATATATTTCATGAGGGGCGGATCGGATGTACAATATAAGTTCAACCGAATTCATTACTTTTGGCCCATTTCCCGTAAAGTTCAAATCTTATTAAAGTGAGCATATATGAAGAAAGAGATGGGTAGAAATGGAGCTTACCAACAAGGAAAGAACAAGCTTTCCATTTGCCAGTTTTCTCAGCAAGAACAGGTTGACCTCGAAGATCAACCGTGCCATCTTGTGTGTAATCATTATTAGCTTCCATTAGATCAATGAAGCCAAAATTAGAGCGATGGTAGCAAGTTAAGAAAGTTGAGGACTGAAGAATTGGAAGAGTAGTTAGGCTATATGTAGTATTGGTGCTACAACTGCTCCTACTGCTTTCCAGTACAGCTGGGTCTGATGGACCATTTGTATTTGTCCCTCTCATTAATTCATGGGTCTAATGATGCAATCATGCAAAATTCCTTGGTCCCATTTATTTAACGTCAAATTGTTAATTTTAAAGGGAACATATAAAGTTTCGGGAAATTACTAGTTACAATTTAGGTGAACACCAAAAAAGAATGAATCCATACTAAATTTGATAACAATTTAACTTAAACTTACAATTCTACCCTTAATGAGAAACTTTTATAACCATACAAATAATCTGTGCCCTTTTTGATTTGTTTAGGACTACAAATTTCAAAAGTCTTTATTTTTTTTTAAACTCCGTACTCAGTCAAACATGTTCGCATAAATTGAAATGGAGGAAGTATTAATTACTGCCATTCTGTTATGTCTAAGTCAAGAAATTGCAAAATTGATTAACTATCTAGGCAAAACAAATCATATTTACATACTCCAATAATATTGTGCATAATGATACATGTACACTATACTACTGTAGTTAACCTAAGTATTCACCATAGGAACATTCTTGGGGCATAAGCTCAAAAAACCAAAACTAAACTAAAGTTTCTCTCTTCTCCTTCTTTCCACCTTTCAATTATTTAGGGGTTCACGACTACCAATAAATTTGAAAATATAAATTAATAAAACTTAAGGATAACTCTGAGTTTGTTTTACCTTGACAACATACAAACTTTTGATTAATAATATCATTTTTTATCACTGCATTATAACATGAGTCTAAAGCCTAATTAATTGAAGGAAAACTACCAGTTATGTCCATTACAAATTGGTCAATTCATAAAATATTACTAATATTAGCGAAATATTACAAATATTAGTCAAATAGAGTTTTACTAATACTTAGTGTTAGCAGACGTCAAATTATTAAGTCTACTTCAGGCAAAAATGCAAACCTTTAAAGATCCAGTTAAGAGTATAATGATTTAAATATTTTGTCGACAAATCGAAGTGAAAAAAAAGTAAAAGTTACACAAGTGGTTTCCTGTGTTTGTACTACCTCTTGATACATTGACCTTGCCTTTTTAGTATTCTTTTCTTGTTTTTATTTTTTCTTGATATTCTTTTAATTTGAGTGTGGTGTAAATATGTATTAAAGAAAGAAATAGTGTATTTTGCTTTCGAGACAGTTATTAAATTTAAACCTTTTAAAATTATATAGCGTTGACAAACTTTTTTAGTTTTCTATGGCACAATGAAGCTAGATTGGTTAGCAATCCAATAAATTGGATAAACCACCATAAGATTAGGGTCCTTATTTCCTTTATTTTAAAAGGTTAAGTTTCTAAAATGGGAGACAAATGTTATCATTTTTGCTCCATTCCAAAATTTATTTCTAACAAAAAAATGTCGACCTTTTGCTTTCTTTTGAGTGAGTGTTATTATAATAGATTGAGTATATTTTAAGGAGCTTGAATCTCAGTTTTGGGATGATTTGGTGAAGTTTTGAGGTTGTTTGAATTGAAAATTCGAAGTAAAAACTGAACATGAAAAGAATGATATGTGTATCACGCTGTGTATCATTTGTGTATCACATATGTATCATATTTGTATCAATTATGTATCACATGCATATCCATGTATACATGTGTGTGAGATACATGCATGATACGTATTTGATACATGTGTTGCCTAAGAATTTTTTGAACTCGATTTATTTATGAATTTTGATAGAAAACCGGTCCAAATCACCTCCAACCTTCCTCAAATTTGTATATTGACTTATCTATATGTTTTCAATGAATTTCAACTATACCCATTGAAAAAGTTCATTTTTTGCTTAGATTTTTGGAATATTGTATTTTTTTGTGTGTATTTCATCACCTTATTTGCTAGCTCATTCATAAAATTTCCTTTCCGTCTTTCATCTAATGTTGATAATCACGCTTACAAATATAGAAGATGATTTTTGCATGTGATTCTGTGAGAAAAAAAACCTTATTTATTTGGTTTTTCAATTTTTATATGTACTTAACTAATTTTGATAAGTCTATAACTAATTACTGATAAACTGAACCTTATTTGGGAGATTCGTGTAAGTTTTAATTGAAAGGGTTGTTCTTCTTGGGATGCCAAGCGAATTATAGAAAGGAATTGTGTCACGTTTAAGTTGTGACAGCCATTTTAAAATGTTGGAAGATATACCCCAAGTTGTGAGGTGGAGTAATGCCCACGTTACGTGAGTATTCTGCTATAGCAAATTAAGGTATGTTTTAACTGAGATCAAGAGAATTATAATTTAGTTTTAGATTTAAAATATGGTCATTCAAACATCAGCAACACCACTTACCTACTTATCTATATAGGAACAACACAATTATAAGAAGATACGAAATATGTGTGACTTCGATTCTTACTATTCTTTTCCTTTTTCTTTTTCTACAAAAAAAGTGTCAAAGATAAAATGACAAATATTTGGAGGTCACTTGGCATATATATCACACATAATATATTCTTTCTGTTCTATTCTATGTGGCATTGTTCGGAGTATGAGGGCCAAGTTGACTAAATCTCAGGTGAATTCAGACATAGAATTTTCAAATTTATTGACATAGAATTTACATATTTAGAAATTACATAAAAAGTGATATAAGTCAAAACAATTAGTAATTCAAAGAGATTTTTTTATTCCTATACACTATTTGAAATCTTATTACGAAAAATATCCATGCTTTATTATTTACCTGATCTAAACACATTTTAATTACAAAATATATACAATCCATCCATCTTAAAAAGCTCCCAAATCTACTATTTGTGCCTTCAATCAAGGAATTTAGTTACACCCTTTTTCTTTTATCTCTCATCTCTCCCCTCATCTCCAATCAAGGGATTCAGTTGAAGAGGCAGTGAATTCAGATCTAGGATTTTCAGTAAATTGGTACCTCTATTCAGATCTTCGCGCATCTATTTTGTATCTGATTTATATATAGTAAAAAATAGATTTCATACAACTAATTATATATTATATAACTTATCTTCAACTTATCTACAACTTTCATATATTATTTCTACCTGGTTATATACAACTACAATATTATACCGCTTCAAGACAATTTTTATACAAATTTTATATAGTATGTCTTTTGTATATTTTGTGTTTGATTTATACATAGTAAAACAAAATTTTATATAACTAACTATATATTATACAACTTTCATACATTATTTCTACCCAGTTATATACAACTACAATATCATACCACTTAGACACAATTTTTATATAAATTTTATGCAATATGTCTTTTGCATAATTTGTATCTGATTTATAAATAGTAAAAGTAAATTTCGTACAACTAAGGGGTCGTTTGGTTGGAATATGAGTTATACCGGTATAAGTTATACCGGTATAAGTTATAATGGGATAAGTTATACCGGTATAAGTTATAATGGGATTGTTGTTTATTCATTGTTTGGTATGTTGTATTAAGAATGACAATTGAATAATTTATAAGAGAAAGGTATAAGTTATACCGGTGCTAATTACCCCACCATCTGTGAGGTATAAGTTATACCGGTGTTAAAATTAACACCGGTATAACTTATACCTGATTTGCTAACCAAACAAAATATTAAGGTGGTATTAATTCTTATACCACCCTTATACTACCCTTATACCTCATACCAAACGACCCCTAATTGTATATTGTACAACTTATCTACAACTTTCATACATTATTTCTACCTAGTTATATCCAACTACAATATCATACAACTTAAATGCAATTTTTATACAATATTGTTCAACTTTCATACAATTTTAAATAAAGAAACATATATAAACAACAAAATATAATTTTTCTATAATTTTACTATAATTTCGTAAGTTTAATGTACGTCATGTTTTCTTCTTCTTCTTCTTCTTCTTCTTCTTCTTCTTCTTCTTCTTCTTCGAGTTTCAATATGAAATTCAACCAAAATCAAGTCTAATCTTCACCAAAATACCCTCAAAATTGATATATAAACTCCAAATAATATTCTCAATTATTTGCAACAACACCCAATCCAAATAAATAATGGTTTTTGAAAATTCAAATTCGAATTCAAGGCTTCAAAGCTTTTTAATGGCTGTAAATGGTAGAATCGATGCTCTCTTTTTCTTTTGCTTTATATCTAACTGGAATTAGGAATTGAGAGATAGATAGAGACGTAGTGTGAATTCCCAATTATTTGCAATAACACTCAATTCAAACAAATAATATTTTTTAAAAACCTAATTTTGAATTCAAAGCTTCAAAGCTTTTTAATGGTTAGTAATTGTGGAATTAGCTTCAAAGCTTTTTAATGGTTAGTAATTGTGGAATTGCTACTCTTTTCCTTTGCTTTACATTACTAGAATTAGGGATTGAGAGATAGAGAGTGACGTAGAGAGAGAGTGATGGGGAGAGAGAGTGCATGAGGGAGAAAGAATAAGGATGGGAAATAACTGATTCCTAATATAAATAAATACTCATTTAATTCCTAAAGTGTATATAATTGGTAAATTTGTATTAGGGTGTAATTAAATCAAAACTTTAATAGAAAAGGTAATAAAGTTTCTAATAGTGTATAAGTATGTAAAAATTCCTAATTCAAAATATTTAAAAAGTATTTGTAAAAACCATGGTGAAAGAAAGTCCTCTTTGACCCTTCAAATTATGTCACGTAAAGCGGAACAGGAAGCGTACATGAAGTGGAACTCCTCTCATATCATATAAAAATTAACCATTCGACTATACTATATTTACAAAATACTTTTCAATTTTCATATTTAATTTTTGATAGATAATACATTTGAATAATAAATTAATGAAGGATGATATTAATTACTATTTAAGACAAGTTAAAAGAGAATATCCATTGTTTCACTCAGATTCATGAGTTTGATGACCATGAATATGGGGAGTGAGGAAATGCAAAAAGAAGGCAGAATAGTTCAGGATTTCCTCTGAACTTGGTAATTCTTTTTAGTTTCTTGTGAGAGTGTGACACACGTGCTGTGATAGTAGGCTATATGGACGCTATTTACACTCTAAATGTACCATACTTTATTGTTGTTTTAAAATTTAAATGATAACAAAATACTCTAATTGGTGTTATTTTGCTTTGCAAGGACTAATCCAAGTTATGAAGAGACTATGGAGTGTTTTGGAGTCAAGAATGTGGATATAAGGTCAATCAAGAAGAACGCAAACGAAAATAAGCAAGAAAGAGGCAAAGGAGGACTGGACAAGAGGCCACCGCGTCTGGAACACAGTAGGCCAAACGATTGAGACAGAATAGTTGTGATTCACCGCGGTTGCGCCGCGTTCTGTCGCGGTCGACTGTGTAATCGCCCAGAATTTTTGGGACTAAAGTGTAAATCGGGAAAAACTTATCCTAATCCTTTATAAACTAAACAAACTCGCCCAAGCAAAGGTTAAGCTTGTTTTTAGACTGAATTGGAGGCAAGAACAGGTATGAGAAGAGCAATCAACTATTAGTGTTTTTCAATCTTCTCTTTGTTATCTTTATTTGCACATTTTGAATACTTTTGTAGTTTTATCTTGCTTTGCTATGAGTAGCTAATTATTTAGTCTAGGTTTTGATGGAACCTGTTGAAGCATGAACTTTGTGTTATGTTAATATAGTTTTCCCGGTTTAATCTCTATTTGTTCAACTACGTTATTGTTGTAGTTAATTGATAGGATCCTCAATTAGTTGTGTCTATTTAGTATGTATTACTTGGGAAAGAGTGCATATTTAGGTAATTGTTGAACAACACCACTCCTAAAGTATATGAGGGACCAATAACTGAGGGTTAAAGGCGGGATTAGGGATAACGAAGCATTGGGTGCAATCTAAAGCGAGCTGTAATAATAAAAGTCAGCTAACGTAACTCAGGAGAGTGTGTCTAGTAAATTATCATGAATACTCGAGAGAGATTACGGTAATAAGAGTGCTCATGATCGATAGAGACGATTAGGCAATTCTATACGAAACATAACATGAAGGGATTCCATCAATAGGGAAAATCATAACCTTCGATCCTTCTCTTATTTTCTTACAACTTAATCATAGTTAGCTGTTAGTTTACTTGCTTTTATTCAGTTATAGTTAGTTAAAACATCACTAATTGTTATTTAAAATATCTGGAGAGTTGATTACAAAGAATTTAGCGAGTCTAACAAAAATAATTGGTAGGTTAATTCTCTGAGGATTCGACTTTAGGCTAAATACTCGAATTATATTTGCAGCGACCGCTTTGTCCTTTTTATAAAGCATAGTTGGGAGTGATCAAATTTTGGCGCAGTTGCCTGGGAATTAACGGTGTTATCAATTACACTTGAAAGAAATACAAAAATTCTTACTGTAGTCAGTTTTCTTTATTTTCAAATCTATACATTGAAATTTTAACATTAGTTGACTTGGTTGTACAGGTACACCTAGAAATTCATCGAGAACTGGTGAAGTATTTAAAGCATTATCAGATCCCAAAAAAGTTTTCAAGGCTTGAATCCGGCCAACCGGAAAAACAAACAACAACAATCTACTGAACAACTCGAACCAGACATGGGGGATATGGTAGATCCAGCTGCGCCATTAGTGCCATTGGCACCTCTTATGCCAGAGGTTGTTCTATAGACCCGGCACAACCCACAACAGAGAATTCAGCCTCAACGATATTAGTCCCGCAGATACAGGCCAAATCTTCTCAAATCACGAATAACATGCTGCACTTGTTGCAAAACAAGGGACTATTTTCACGGTCATACATTGAAGATCCCCAATAGCACTTGAAGAATTTCTTGTCAATCTGTAAAACCCAAAGGCAGCCCAATGTAACTTAGGAAGCAATAAAGTTATTGTTGTTTCCATTCTTAGTTACATGAGCTGCCCAGACTTGGCTAAATTCATTCCCCATAAATTCTATCACGTCTTGGGAGGAATTAGTCAAGCAATTTGTGAATAAATTTCATCCACCTAATAAGACTACTCAGCAAATTGATGAAATTTTGAGCTTCAAACAAAAATCAATGGAAACACTGCAAGAAACATGGGAACGATTCAAAGGAATGTTGGTTATATGTCCACACCATGGTATTCCAAAGCAAATGTTGGGGCAGCGATTTTACATGGGTCTGACAGATAGTGTGAAAGTGAATGTTGATGCTTCAACTGGTGGAGCATTTTTGAGCAAAACATGGAGAGAAAGCCAGAGTCTGCTTGACAAGATGGCACATAATTCGGGGTGAACAACCACGAATGCACCTATCACTCCAGTAGTTCACTCAGTGCCCTTAGATTCATCCAACACTCTTGCTGAAAAAATCACATTAATGACACAGATGGGTATACTTACCAAAAAGGTAGAAAAGTTAGGGCAGAAGCAGCATGTACACATTGTAGATACTATCAATGGGGGCTTATGTGCATCTTGCATTAGTCAGCCAATTGGTAACCAATGGAATGCAGAAAGTAAGAATCATCACTACCCTGAGGACAAGAATTATGTGTCTAATTATGGGGGCTAGAGACAAGGAGGTCAGAATTGGGGCCAACAAAATCAGCCATACAGGCCAGTCCAGCCACAGCTCAACAGTGGAAATATGGGAGGTATGACACCTCACAATAATATGGCGCCTTACCAAAGGCCACATGGATATAACAATCAAAATCAGTAGTAGGGTTATCATCCTCCTCAGCAGCAGCATGGTGGAAGACAGGAAGATGGGTTTGCTAGACTCGAGGCAATAATGCAGCAGGTTATTGGGTCAAATACAAAAATGAGTGAAAGAGTAGATGCACATGAGTCAGCTATTAAGAATATTGAAGTACAGATGGGCCAGATTTCGATGTCTTTGAATAATCGTCCTCTTGGGACGTTGCCTACAGACACACAGGTAAATCCAAAAGATCAAGGCCCGAAGCAGCTGATGGCAGTGAGTCTACGTAAAGGCAGAGACTTAGACTTGGAGCAAGAGAGGGCCTGAGAAAGCATACAGGCTGGGCCTATTGAGCTAGATGATTCAATGAAACTGACAGAGGTGACAGAACAGCCTGCCCAGGAAGAACATACACACAGATTGAGTTTAAGAAAGAAGCTGAGACAACCCAGAAATCGGTAGTTGAGGTGGTATCTGATAAACAGAATACCCAAATCATTGGGAAGAGAGACCTCCAACACCATTCCCACAGAGGCTGGCCAAATACCAGAAAGAGGAATAATATAAGAAATTCTTGGAGATGCTGAAATAAATCTAGGTAAATATTCCATTGATTGATGCATCGAAGGAGATGTCGGGTTATACAAAAATGATGAAGGACTTGATGTCCCAAAAATTCGTTTCCAAGACTTGACCATAGTGATCCTAACTCAGACCTGCGTACTGTGGTGACTAGACTAGTTGTTGAGAAGTTGTCTGACCCAGGGAGTTTCACAATTCCCTGCACCAATTGTAACTTTTCTTTGGTCAAGTCACTTTGTGATTTGGGGGCTAGCATAAATCTTATGACCTAGAGATCTATAACAGGTTGGGGATAGGAAGAGCTAGACGACAAAACCGTTAAAAGACCCTCTGGTATCTTGGATGATGTGTTGATTTAGGTAGGGAAATTTGTGTTCCCTACAGATTTTGTGATTCTAGATTGCAAGGTGGATGAAGAAATTCCCATAATTTTGGGAAGGCCGTTCATGGCCACAGGAAGAGCTCTCATTGATTGTGAAACTGGGGAGCTCAAGATGAGGTTGAACGATGAGGAAATAACATTCAATATGCATAAATCTATGAGGCGGCCAAGTGAATTCGCCAATTGTTCTCTTATTGATGTCGTGGATGTAATCGTAGAAGCAAATGATGAGAAGTTGACTATTGAGGACTGCATGTCTGGTAAATTTAGATGAGGTGAATGGTGGAAGAATTAGCTGAATGGGTGTTGGCTTTAGAGGGCAGAGGGCAGAGGGTTTAGGATAGAACACTTGAATTCGAGCCCCTACATTTAGAAAACAGAGAAACTCTTCCAGCCAAACCATCCATAGAAGAGCCACCAAAGCTGGAGTTGAAGCCACTTCCTGCCTATATCAGGTATGAGTTCCTAGGACCTAACCCCACATTACCTGTTATTATCTCATCTAGTTTGTTAGATGTGCAGGCACAACAACTTTTGCAGTTACTCAAGGAGTGCAAGACTGCCATTGGGTGGACCATGGCAGATATTAAGGGGATCAACCCGGCATATTATATGCAAAAAATTCTACTGGAAGAGGGGCACAAACCTTCCAAGGAGCACCAAAGAAGGCTGAACCCCAACATGAAGGAAATGGTGAAGAAAGAGGTGATTAAGTAGTTGGATGAGGGAATCATTTTTCCAATCTCTGACAGCAATTTGGTTAGCCCAATGCAATGTGTACCTAAGAAAGGTGGTATGGCAGTGGTAAAAAATGATAACAATGAGCTGATCTCGGCAAGAACCGTAACATGTTGGAGAATTTGTATGGACTACAGGAAATTAAATCTGGCCACCCGACAAGACCACTTTCCACTTTCCTTCATTTATCAGATGCTTGACAAATTGGCAGGGAGGTCCCACTTCATTTTCTGGATGGGTACTCAAGGTACAATCAAATCTCTATTGTACTGGAGGACAGAGAGGAACTCTTTCACATGCCCATATGGCATTTATGTTTTTTGGAGGATGCCATTTGGCCTATGCAATGCACGCACCACATTCCAAATGTGCATGATGGCCATATTCACTGACATGGTCGAAGACATAATTGAGGTGTTCATAGATGACTTCTCAATGGTGGGAAACTCGTTCAACGAGTGCCTTATAAATCTGACCCGAGTGTTGAAAAAATATATTGAGACTAACCTGGTACTTAATTGGGAAAAGTGCCATTTCATGGCACAATAGGGCATAGTCTTGGGGCACCGGGTATCAAGCAAGGGAATCGAGGTTGATCGTGCTAAATTTGATATGATAACAAAGCTTCCATCCCCCACCTCAGTCAAGGCAATTAGGAGCTTCCTCGGGCATGTCGGTTTCAACCGGATATTCATAAAAGACTTCTTAAAAACTGCCAACCCTCTTTGTAAGTTGTTAGAAAAAGATCACACTTTCTTATTTTCTGATGATTGCAGGGTAGCATTCGAGGAGTTGAAAAAGAGGGTAGTCACAACACACATCATTGTTGCCCCTGACTGGGAGCAACCATTCAAACTCATGTGTGACACCAATAACTATGCAGTGGGGGTAGTGCTGGGACAGCGGAAAGACAAGCTAATGAACCCAATCTACTACGCCAGTAGAACGTTGAGTGGAGCCCAGCTGAACTATACTGTAACTAAAAAGGAGATGCTGACTGTGGTATTTGCATTCGACAAGTTCAAATCATACCTGATTGGCTCTAAGGTAATTGTATATACTGATCATGCAGCTCTCAAGTACTTGATTGAGAAGAAGGAGTCCAAACCGCGCCTGATTCGTTGGGTGTTGTTACTGCAAAAGTATGACGTTGAGATTCGTGATCGTAAGGGCAAACAGAGAACCAAGTCACTAATCATCTATCACGACTTGAATGAGCATAAAACTCAGTTGATGTTGAGGATATTCTGGAAACCTTTGCAGATGAGCAGCTACTTGCTACAAGCCTTGAGAAAGTTCCATGGTTTTTCGACTTTACAAATTACCTGGAAAGCGGTATAATTCCTTATGACCTCTCCTCTGTGCAAAAGCAAAAGTTTTATCGTGACTGCTGCATGTATTACTGGGATGAACCTTATTTGTTTAGAATATGTGTTGACAATATGATCTGGAGGTGTGTCCTCGAGATAGAATAATCTTCTATTTTGCAAGCATGTCATGCATCGGCATATGGAGGGAATTTTGCAGGAGTCAGGACGGCAACAAAAATGCTAGAAGCCGGGCTCTATTGGCCAACATTATTTGATGATGCACATCAATGGGTGAAGTGCTGTGATGAATTTCAGCGAACCGGGAACATTTCCCGTTGCCATGAGATGCCCAAGAACCCAATTCAAGAGGTTGATGTGTTCGATGTTTGGGGGATAGACTTCATGGGCCCCTTCGTCAGCTCATTTGGCAATAAGTACATACTTGTTTCTCTAGATTACATGTCCTAATGGGTAGAAGCTGCAGTACTTCCCACTAATGATGCAAGAGTGGTGGTGGGGGTTTTTGAAGAAGAATATATTCACTTGTTTCGGGACCCCGAGAGCTATTATCAGTGACGGGGGCACTCACTTTTGCAATCGAGCCTTTGAGAAGTTGCTAGAAAAGTACGATGTGCGCCACAAGGTGGAAACACCATATCATCCTCAGACCAGTGGACGGGTCGAAGTATCTAATAGAGAGATAAAAAGTGTGCTAACCAAGACTGTGAACGCTACAAGAACTTATTGGGCGAAAAAGCTAGATGATGCACTCTAGGCCTACAAAACTACTTTTAAAACACCAATTGGTATGCCACCATATAAGTTGGTATTCGGAAGGCCTATCACTTGCTAGTGAAATTAGAACATAGACCTTGGTGGGTAATAAAACAAGTAAATCTGGACATTAAGGCTACCGGCACAACTCGAGCCACAGAATTGCATGAGCTCGACGAGTTCCGATATCTTGCTTTCGAGAGCACAAGGCTGTATAAGGAGAGAATCAGGAAGTTGCATGACAAGAACATTGTTGATCGAAGTTTCAATCCTCGAGATATGGTATTGCTTTATAACTCAAGATTAAGGCTATTTCCGGGTAAACTCAAGTCACGATTGTCTGGACCATTTCGAGTCGTTGAAGTATTCCTTTCAGGTGCTTTACAGATTGGCTCACAAAAAGAATCTCATACATTTAGAGTCAATGGGTAGAGATTGAAACCATATGTGGGCATGGATGAACCAAAGGAAGTGTCAGTGATCCATCTGACTAAACCTCAGAGGTCTAGCGATCCTTAAATGCGCTTATTTGCATCATGCTGTGACGTTAAATCAAGCGTTTTGTCAGAGGTAACCCATGATTTTTGTTGTTTTTCTTTTCTTTTGTTTAATGTTGTACCAGATGTATAGGAAATTAACCTCCTTATAAAGAAAAAAATTCTTCGTGACCGCGACCGTGACGCGACAGCGGTGTATGACAAGTATTCTATTTTAAGAATGCTTGACTTACCGTGATGGTGGTGGGACCGCGGCATGACTGTGGTGAAACAAGAACATTCTGTTTCACCCATTTAACTCAACACAGCCGTGGTGGGATTGCGGTCGACGCGGTGGTTCGTGCATCTGCTGTCACCCAGGTAAGTTGTTTGTTTTAAAAAGATTTTTTTAATTTTATTTTCTTTCCCTCTCCTCTTAAACACCAAATTACACAGTCCCCACCCTTACTTTCCCTATTTTCTCTCTCTCTAAAATCCCCTAACCCATTGTCTCTCTCTCTCTCTTTCTTCTTCTTCTTCTTCTCTTCAAGACATAACACCTTTCTTCACACACACACACTACCCACTTCCCACTCTCTCTTACCCAACTTCCATTCTTCTCACCCTCTACTAGAACTAGGTATGTCAATCTTCCATCTCTCTTCTCTTATATGTCTTTTTATTATTTTTGCAAGTTTAATGCTTTAACTGTTGTAGTATTCTTAGTAGATTTTTTTTCTTTTGATTTTCTTTTTTGCTTTTATGTAGGTTATGTGCATAATGTTGTAGAGAAGAGTGTGGTTTTGTTGTGTAAAATTAATTGTGGTGGGGTGGAATGGTAAGTGGGAATGGTTTATTTGGGATATGAGCTATGCTTCCATGGGGTTAGGTGTGTTAGAATAGAGACCATGCTCACAATGTATTTGTGAAATTGCCCCAATGGTGTTGTAATGGCTAATGTGACCACGGTGGTGGTGAAGTATGAGTAACCACCCAGGGTTCACACAACTCAAACCCTCAATAATAGGAGCCTCTATTTTTGGCAGGTACAATGCATCAATCCAGGAAGCGACGTACCACAGGGTCCTCCGCTAGTGGACCATCTAGTTCTTCTAAAGCTCGGGGTCAAGCTAGTGCGGAACAATTTGATGGGCTAGGTTTGTCTCCAAACCAGCCAAGGACCATTATAACGCCAAGGCGTCCAAGAAATTATTACCTGAAGTACATATTGAACGGCAAGCCTTGCAAATTGAGGAGGTGTTAGCTGGACATCTCTTTGATGAACTGGAGGAGGTGAATGTACCGATGGTAAGGGAGTTTTATGCAAACTGCCCATAGCATGTTAATGGGGTGGTCACAGTAAGAAACACCCGAGTGAATGCATCCCTTGAGGTCGTCCGCCGATTGTACCGGCTGCCAGTATTCACTACGGATATAGATTATCATTAGGCTTATCACCGCCCAACTATCTGGTGGGCATCGATTCTTGAAGAAATATGTGTGGCTGACAGGGAACCCATATGGATACAACACCGAATTACACTGAACTCTCAGTCTCTCAGTTCCAAAGCTAAGTGTTGGCTCACAATTATCAACAGTCGTTTGATGTTCTCCAGTAACACTACCGATGTCAATGGGCCAAGAGCAACAACTATCTACTGTTTCATGACTCACTATGATTTTGATGTCGCCAAGATCCTTCATGATGTGATGTTCATTCGCTCCCCAGAAGTACTCAAAGGGTTTTACTTCCCCTCTCTGGTTACCAAGTTGTGCCGTGCTGTATGAGTTCCTGAAAATCCTAGAGTAAATGGGACATTACCATTGAAAGCCCCATTCTGGGCTAGCAAAATCACAGTTGGGAGCGAACCGGTAGTAGTGGTTGATAATGAGGATGATGCTGGTAAGGATGCTGGGGACGTTGATGCCCCACCATAGCCGAGTGCTGATGAGGCGGGCCCATCACAAGCCCACCGAAGTACATGTATGACAGCCCTAGAGCAAGAAATGGCTGGCCTCCGCACTTAGGTCACTGACCTGGGCACCAAAGTTGACAATTTGACTACTCACCATGCCAAGTCAGAGGAAAAGATCATGGGTTGGCGCTGAAACTAGGACGAGCACGTCACCTCAATCCTAACACCGTATCTTATTAGGATTGAGCACTAGGGAAGTCCCCTTACCTTACTTTGCTTTATATTCATTGACATGGGGACATGACAAAGTTTTAAGTGTGGGGTGAGGGATGGTTGTTGTTGTAAAATTATATAACTTTGTATGGTGTTGTTTTTGTTTGGTATTTTTGGTTTATGTTAGTTAACTTCGACTAGGACCGAAGACATACACCTCTCGACGGGTCTCTTGAGGGATATAAGTCTAACAGAAAAGAAAAAAAAATAAAAGATTTTCTTTTGATTAGGTAGTGTATCAACTCACCCTTGGTTTTTCTTTAAACCGCGATTCTTTTTCATGGGTTTCTATTTCAACCAGGTGTAGTTAGTTTTTCTTTTTTAGTTTAGAAAGTCTTGGACGAGAAACAAAAATGGATATAGGGACCCTTAACTCTATGGTACCTTGAATAAAGATTGCTTTAGCGTGACACTTAGGCTCTTTATTGACTCAAAGAAGGCCTTAAATTCTTCTCAAGTACTTAGAACAGAGTGTCTCATGATCCTAATTGAATTTGTCATGTGCCATGTGTGAGTGAGGCTTTATGTATTCTGTGTTAACATTCAATGCTTACAACTTGCCCTGTGTGTGTGCAAAGCGAAATGGTAGACTTGTTTGGTCTGGAAAGTGATATAGGCATTTCTTTACTTAACCCTTCTATGTATGCTTGTTCCCACCTAACTGTGTATAACCTAGTCACCTCTGTTGAGCCTGCAAGCCCGTTTTCCTTGGCAACCACATTGCAAGCCTAACCCGAGTTTAAATAGCCTATCTTGTTAAACCTTATCACCTCTTAGAAGCACTCAAAGTGTAATGGATATGGACAAATTATAATTGTGTAGTGGTTGGTTGGGCTGCTAAGTGGAATTAAGGGGACATTAAAGAAAAGGAAAAAAAAGAAGAAAAAATGTGTTTAAAGAGAAAAATAAGGGGTTAACACAATAATGTAATGGTGGAAGGAAGGTGTGACAAAGTTAAGAGCTTAAAAGTACACAATGTAGTGTAGCGCTTAGGGAGGTATAGTCACTATACCCAGATGCATCCTACCCATCCCACAGCCAACATTACAACCAAATAAAGTCCTATTTGATTCTAGACCGAATGAGCTCGATTAGTGAGTATTACACTACAAGCAAGCCTATGGTGTGTTGTTTGTTGCATAAGAATTTGTTCTGAGGGTGAGTGAAATGTTGTATTCGAATTCCTCAGTGTGTGGTTTGTAAATTATATAAGTCTCTTTGTAGTGGGTAGGCACATGATTCATAAATGGAAGGTAAGTCCGACCTCTGATTGAGAGTATGGGAGCTGTTTAGAGGTATTGCGTGGCTAGAAAGGAGTCCACTCTTGAGGCAAGGAGGTTGCGTTGAAGTAGTCTATCCATGTGAACTATTCTTGGTATAAGGAGTAGGGAAGTGACCCAATGACGATTAGGCCTATAGAGTGTGGTTTGTTGCTAGAGGACTAGCAAAGGTTTAAGTGTGGGGTGTTGATAGTAGGCTATATAGACGCTAGTTATACTCTAAATGTACCATACTTTATTGTTGTTTTAAAGGCTAAATGATAACAAAATACTCTAATTGGTGTTCTTTTGCTTTGTAGGGACTAATCCAAGTTAGGAAGAGACTATTGAGTGTTTTGGAGTCAAGAATGTGGATATAAGGCCAATCAAGAAGAACCCAAACGAAAATAAGGAAGAAAGAGGCAAAGGAGGAATGGACAAGAGGCCACCGCAACTGGAACGCGGTAGGCCAAATGATTGAGGCAGAATAGTTTCAATTCACCGCGGCCGCGCTGCGTTCTATAGCGGTCGACTGTGTAATCGCCCATAAATTTTGGGACTAAAGTGTAAATCGGGAAAAAGTTATCCTAAACCTTTATAAACTCAACAAACTCGCCCAAGCAAAGGTTAAGCTTGTTTTTAGACTGAATTGGAGGCAAGAACAAGTGTGAGAAGAGCAATTAGCCATTAGAGTTTTTCAATCTTCTCTTTGTTATCTTTATTTGCACATTATGAATACTTTTGTAGTTTTATCTTGCTTTGCTATGAGTAGCTAATTATTTAGCTAGGGTTTTGATGGAACCTGTTGAAGGATAAACTTCGTGTTATTTTAATATAGTTTGCACAGTTTAATCTCTATTTGTTCAACTACATTATTATTGTAGCTAATTGATAGGATCCTCAATTAGCTGTGCCTATATTACTCGGGAGAAAATGCATATTTAGGTAATTGTTGAACAACACCACTCCCAAAGTATATGAGGGATCAATAGCTGAGGTTTTAAAGGCGGGATTAGGGATAACGAAGCCTTGGGTGCGATCTAAAGTGAGCTGTAATAAAAGTCAGGTAGCGTAACTCGGGAGAGTGCGTCTAGTAAATTATCGTGATTACTCGGGAGAGATTTATGGTAATAAGAGTGCTCATGATCGATAGAGACGTTAGGCAATTCAATGCGAAACATAACAGGAATGGATTCCATCAATAGGGGAAATCATAACCTTAGATCCTTCTCTTATTTGCTTACAACTCAATCATAGTTAACTGTTAGTTTACTTGCTTTTATTCAGTTATAGTTAGTTAAAACTTCACCAATTGTTATTTAAAATATTCGGGGAGTTGATTACAAAGAATTTAGTAAGCTAACAAAAGTAATTGGTAGGTTAATTCTCCGAGGATTTGACTCTGGGCTAAATACTCGGATTATATTTGCAACGACCGCTTTGTCCTTTTTATAAGGCATAGTTGGGCGTGATCACGATACCGCATAGATTTTTTCATGCCTAAATTTGAAGAAAACAAACTTGAAACAAATTTTGGCTATACTTTTTTATTTAGCTAAAAATTATGATATTTTAATCAAGTCATTTTTACATATTTAGTTAGTAAAAGAATTAATACACAGTTAACATATTATTATTGCATCTAAAAAACTAAAAATAAAAATACATTGTTGGAACTTTTTATATTGGCTAAATAAATATTTTAGCTAAAATAGTAAATCTCCGACCAAATATTTGCGAATTTGACTCGAAAAGAAAAACTGCTAAATTTAAATAAATAGTCATTGTATGAAAATAAAATTAAAAACACACATATTTTTAGTAGAAAATATTCCTTTTGAGCTTCATTAATTTGGCTAAATCTTCTTTTCATTTGGCTAAAATAAATGGAGTTTAAACTAGATCTTATAAATTAATTTGGACCGAAAAAAAGATAGAAATTAAATAGTTGAAACATATATTCATTGTATTTTAAAAAGTACAACTAGAAAAAAAAAGTGTAATATATATTAAGAAGAAACAACGAGAAATACAATTGAAACAAATATATTATTATATTTAATTATGACAATTAATATTTGAAAAATATCCCTCTTGAAAGTAAATTTTTGGATTTTTCTTCCCTCCCATGTGTCGAGTGTATTTACGCTTGTGCCATCTCAATATCTAGAGGGTAATCAAGACTATCAAATTATCAAATTCAAAGAGTATTAAAAACTATGTAAAGTGTAAAGAATAGCTAAATAAAAGTTATCAAGTCTAGGGGTCCTGAATATTTCTGCCGAAAAAAAATAAAAATCTAGGTAGGAAGCCCAATAATCTTTCAAAAGAGGTCATCATACTTGCTCCCCTTGCGGCCACATAAAGATAGCAACATATTCCCCTTCTGATTGGTTTACCTCTTTCAATTCCCACTAGAACAGCGTAACCACAGTTGATTAGTAATTATATCCCACAAGATTATAGATTTGGTTTCTCTTTTTGCTACCCTTAATCTTCTTTTTTCTAGAAGCCTGAATTAAATTAAAATATTCGTAATACTTTAGCCAAGGGTAGGTGAAAGAAAATACTCCTAAGAGAAAAAAGAAAAGTTATTGTGTGAAACATGTAATGATAGTTTTGCTTAATAATAGTGGCAAATTTATGTTGGGTTATCGAAGAGATAAGAAAATAAATACTAACCACTGGTTGAGAAGCTTTTTAATTTCTGTCTTGTCAGGAAGTTACGTAGTGAGTAACCCTATCAAGCTGCAAGGTATGATAAACCATCTAAATCATATCGTCTCAAAGACCAGTTATTCTCAACCCCTAAAAGAAAATAGCCACTAATAATTAGTGGTTGTTAATTAATATTGTAGTTTTTGTAGATCAAAATCAAGTCAAATTCAGACAGTCTCGTGGATCGAATACCAAACAAGACAGAACGTCTGCTGGAGTAGTACTACTGTCGCGGTCGTGATCCAGCATCCGCTCAAGACGTATTATGGTTCGATTTGAGCGAGTATCAATTTAAAAAAAATTATACGATTATATTTTTTATTTTTATTTTGTGTACAATTAAATGCAATTTCTTTATATCATCTCGATTTAAGCTCTTATGCGGATGTAGCTTTAAATTTTTACTGAAATTGTAATAAATAGTAGTAGATATGAACCTATAATTTAAACTATAATAAATTCAATGTTAAAACCTTCAATGTTAAACTTATATAATTTAAATCTTAGATCCGCCTTTGTTTAAATTCCATTAAATTAATTTTTAGTACGTTATTTTTTAAACGTCAAATAAAAACAAGGATTATCATTTTTTACCTAAAAAATTAAATATCAAAATTCAGTATAACCAAAAATGAAAATGTATATTTTATCTTAAGAAACGACAGATGAAATGGACAAACACTAACTTTTAAATATTTATATGTTACATGCTGATCTACTATCAGTGCATCATTTAAAAACCTTGCTTCTTAGTGGTATGTTTGGTTGAATATATATTAAGACAAGTCAAATCAAAATTAGGTGAAAGAATAAAGAATAGTTTAATGAACCTTGACAACATTAATCATTCATCCTTGTCTCATTTAAACAAACTATAATATGTATGGAAAAACTAAGAAACCCAAAGGCCGCATAGTATAGAGCGAAAATGTATACGGTGGAAATTGAGGTTATCCGATTTCGTTCTTCAATGAAAAAGGTAATATCACTTCGAGAGGTCAGGACACTGAGCTCGAAGTCGAGGCTCATTTCCAATATCGAGGTCGAGGTCGAGGTCGAGGTCGATAAGTTTAGTTCGAGGCTGGAAGAAGGCCTACTTCAAGATAATACCTTTATGGTTCGGTAATAGAAAGACGGCCTGAAGATCACGCGTAAATTTCGGAACGGATTAGTCCTTGGCGGTTACACAGCTGTACAATAAGATTCCATTCTATAATTAAAAGTGTACCTTATTTAGGATTCCCCTATTATATGAAGGGAGCCCATTCATTTGTATGACATCATTCATTGAAAAGAGAATATTAATTCATCACTTTATTGCTTACAGTTCATCAGAGTTGCCTTATAATTTACTGTTCTTATTAATTCACCTCGAGACTATCATAGCTCGAGGTTCGGACTTGGCTTGCATATTGGTTTGACTTACTTCACTCTTCAATTTATATATTTAATTTCTTGTTTATCAATTGGTATTGGACTAAATCACATATGTTTAAAACCACAATATATGTTTAATTGTCACTCAGATTTTTAGGGTAAACAGTTTGGCGCCCACCGTGTGGCTAAGGATAATAGTGATTGTTTCAGTACTGATTCAGATAACACATGTTAATTTCACACTTGTTCTTGTCAAAAAATATGTTCTCAGTTTAAAACATGTCAAACTCACAAAATGCACACGTAAATGGTAATGATGGTCTTGGATTCCACGGGGAAAATGATAACGTAGTTGCTTCAGGAGCTGGTGCCACCAATTAACCCTGGGGAAGTGCTGATTGCCGATCCAGTGGATGTCAATTCGAACATTTCTTTGAATGCGAACTTAGGCGTGGACCCCGGAGGGAGTGTCCACAGGGAAAGCCGATCTGGTAGTTCGGGAGCACAAGGTGTATGAGACGGTGGAGTTTGTCATGACCCAAATTTCCCACCCTCGGGAGTCGTGACGGCGCCTACTCGTAAAAGTTAGGCAAGCCAAGAATACTTAGAAATCTTAACTCTTTCATTTTAGTCATTTTCAACATCTTATAATAATAGGTGATCGATATTTAAATAATAGCGAAAGTTAAAATTTAGTGGAAGACTTAGAGTAATATAATGCCAAACAGTACGAAAATGCCAACATGTGTCTCTACCTAGAAATTGGTGTCACAATATTCATGGACTGTCTATGAATACTACATATAGATGTCTGAAGAAAGAAATGCAGTCAGTCTCCAGTACAAATGAAAACAAAATATAATAGCTGATAGAAGAGATGCTGAGCCTGCGGATGCCTGCAGGACTACCTCGGGATCTCTGCGGATTGAAGGCTGGCTCCCGAACTACTGCTGCTGTCTCAGTGCTGCCCCGGTATCTGCACAGAGTACAGAGTGTAATATCAGCACAACCGACCCCATGTGTTGGTAAGTGTCTGGCCTAACTCCGACTAGGTAGTGACGAGGCTAGGACCATACTCCAGATAAATCTGTGCAGTTATATAATATATGGCACAAAATAAACAGGAATGAACAATTTAAATGGGAGGGGCTACATGCTTCAGGGAACATATCAAATCCAACTGAAATTTAATAAAATATAGAAGGACAATTCAATATCTACAACCAAGCAATAATACTACTATTGCGGCGTGCAACCTGATCACTTATCATTAACATTGTTGCGCTGTGCAACCCGATCCATATGTATAACTGTTGTGGCATGCAACCCGATCCAATATAATATCTGTTGCAGCGTGCAACCCGATCCAATATAATATCTATTGCGGCGTGCAACTCGATCCACATATATATAATAATATTGCGGCGCGCAACCCGATACATATATAATATCAACAATGATCATAATAACAGTCCCGACAAGGGAGCAACAATAAACTACACTATCCTGGCAAGAAAATTCAACAGTAGAAGTATATACGTCCCGACAAGGGAGAATCAGCTATGACCAATCTCAACTCAACTCCTACTCATCTCAGTTATCACCATTTCTCAAGCATAAGTAACTTCCATGAAAATAAACTAAGTCTTTACTCATTATCAAGAATTCACCCACTAAAGCATTCGTAGAATCATTTAAGAATACAACAAGTATCAATTTAGGACTCACGGTCATGCTCGACACCAACGTATAGATACTCATCACCATGCCTATACGTCGTACTCAATAAGAAGCAAATATCAAATAGGACTCAACTCCTAATCCCTCAAGCTAAGGTTAGACCGAACTCTTACCTCAAACTTCCACGGCCAACTCAAGCCTCAAATACCGCCTTTCCTTTTAAATTTGGCTCCAACACAATCATATATATGCATAATCGATTTAATAACATCAATAAATCCTAAACAATCCAATTCCAATGCTTAATTATAGCAATCTAATCATTCTTCCCACAAACTAAAAAATTGACCCCGGGCCTGCTTGGTCAAAACACGAGGTTCGAACTGAAATCAAATCACCCATTCACCCACGAGCCCAAATATATAGTTATTTCTAGAATTCGACCCCAAAACGAGGTCTAAATCACAATTAATCAAAAAGTCCTAACTTTATCCAAATTCCTAATTTTCTACCCTTAATCTCATGTTTTAGGCCTAGAAATCTAATGGGTGTTAATGGAAATTAAAGAAAATGAGTCTAAGATTACGTACCTATGAATATGTGGTGAAATCCTCTTCTAAAAATGCCCAATTTGGAGTTAAGATGAAGAAGTTATGAAATTTTGAATGAATCCCGAAATGGCTACTGTTTTAGGGCTGGGCGACAGTGTTCATCGCGTTCGCGAGAACACTATCGCGATCGCGAAGGGCTGCCAGTAAGTAGACTTACGCGATCGTGAGTCCTTCCACGCGTTCGCGAAGGGTTGACCACCCTGACCTTCGCGTTCGCGGACGAGCGTACGCGTTCGAGTAGAAGAACGACCATATCCCTGCCCATCTCCAATTTACACTACGCGTTACATCACACAGGTCGCATTCGCGATGAGTAATTCCCCAGAGCTCCACGTTCACGACTGCGGATACGCGTTCGTGATGAAAAATTCGCCCCTATCCCCATTTACCTTATGCGATCGCGAGCGTTACTACGCGACCGCGATGAACATCAGGCCTGAGCACCTGCAGCAAAAATTCTGCAACTTTTTCTTAAATCTAAAACTTCCCGAATCACATTCGAAACACACCCCAGCCCTCGGGGCTCCTAACCAAACATACATACTAACTCAACAATATCATAAGAAATTATCCATGCGATCAAATCACTAAAATAGCCTCAATAACAACGAATTAGTCCTCAAAATCAAAGAACTTTTCTCAAACTTCATCAAATATCAACTTTAGCAATTTAGGTCCAAATCACGTCAAATGATATCCGTTTTTCATCAAATGTTACAGAAATATCTTAAATCATATATAAGACATGTACTAGGTACCGAAACTAAAATACGGGCCCGATATTAACCTGTTCTAATCAAATTTCATTTCGAATTTCCTTAAACAATTTCCTTCAAAAATACATTTCTCGGGCTTGGGACCGTCAAACCACGGATCCAGATACGTTTACCTAAAACGTTAACCGAAGTCAAATTAACTTATTTTATAGCCAAATTTTATCATTTTTCACAAATTTTCATATTTAAGCTTTCGGGATATGCGCCCGGACTGTGCACACAAATTGAGGTGATGATAAATGAGGTTTTTAAAGCCTCATAAACTCAAAATTTAATTGAAAATAAATGATGACCTTTTGGGCCATCACATTCTCCACCTCTAAAATAACCGTTCGTCCTCGAACGGAAATAAGAAGGAAGTACCTGAGTTAGGAAAAAGATAGGGATAATAGCTCCGCATAACGGACTCGGACTCCCAGGTCGATGCCTCAGCAGGCTGACCTCTCCATTAAATACAAATAGAAGAAAAACTCGTTGACCTCAACTGACGAACCTGCCGGTCTAGAATAGCCACTGGCTCCTCCTCGTACGACAAGTCCTTGTCCAACTGGACAGTGCTGAAATCTAACATGTGGGATGGATCGGCGTGGTACTTCCAAAGCATGGACATATGAAACACTGGATGCACGACTGATAAACTCGGCGGCAATGCAAGTCTATAAGCCACCTCCCCCACTCGATCAAGAATCGCAAACGGACCAATGAACCTAGGCATAAGCTTGCCCTTCTTCCTGAACCTCATCATTCCCTTCATAGGCGACACTCGAAGCAATACTCGCTCACCGACCATGAAAGCCAAATCTCGAACCTTGCAATCGACATATCTCTTTTGCCTGGACTGAGCTGTACGAAGCCTATCCTAAGTGATCCTGACCTTGTCCAAGGCCTCCTAAAAGAGATCCGTACCCAACAACCGATCCTCCCCCAGATCAAATAATCCAACCGGAGACCGACACCGTCTACCATATAAAGCCTCATAAGGAGCCATATGAATACTTGACTAGTATCTGTTGTTGTAGGCAAACTCGACTAAAGGCAAAAACTGATCCCACGAGACTCCAAAGTCAATGACACAAGCTCAGAGCATATCCTCCAATATTTGAATAGTTTGCTCGGACTGTCTGTCCGTCTGGGGATGAAATGTTGTGCATAACTCAACCCGCGTGCCCAACTCTCGCTGAACTGCTCTCTAAAAACGTGAGGTAAACTGCGTACCTCGGTCCAAAATGATAGATATAGGCACACAATGAAGGCGAACAATCTCCCGAATATAGATTTCAGCTAACCTATCAGAAGAATAGGAGACTCCCAGAGGAATGAAATGTGCTGACTTGGTTAGCCTATCAACATTGACCCATACTGCGTCGTACTTCTTCCGAGTATACAGGAGCCCAGTAACGAAGTCCATAGTGATCTGCTTCCACTTCCACTCGGGAAGCTCAATCCTCTAAAATAAACCACCAGGTCTCTAATGCTCGCACTTGACCTGCTGACAATTCAAACAACGAACCACATATGGTACGATATCCTTCTTTATTCTCCGCGACCAATAATGCTGCCGCAAATTCTGATACATCCCGGATGAATAGAGTACCGGGAGCTATGGGCCTCCTCTAAAATAAACTCTCGGAGCCCATCCACATTGGGCACATACTCGACCCTGCAATCTCAAAACTCCATCATCATCTAAGGTAACCTGCTTGGTAGTTCCGCGCTGCACCGTATCTCTAAGGACACATAAATGGGGATCATCATACTGTCGATCATGGATACGCTCCAATAATGAAGAACGAGCGACCGTGCAAGCTAACACATGACTAGGCTAAGAGACATCCAGTCTCACGAACTGATTGGCTAAAGCCTGAACATCCAAAGAAAGGGGTCTCTCACCAACCGAAATATAAGCAAGACTGCCCATACTGGCTGACTTCCTACTCAAAGCATCGGCCACCACATTGGCCTTTCCCGGATGATATAAAATGGTGATATCCAACCACCTCCTCTGCCTCAAATTCAACTCCTTTTGCTCGAACAAATACTGAAGACTCTTGTGATCCGTGAACACCTCACATGCTACGCCAGACAAATAATGCCTCCAAATATTCAATGCGTGAACTATGGATGCCAACTCCAAATCATGAATCGGATAGTTCTTCTCATGAATCTTCATCCACCGCAAAGCATAGGCAATGAACTTGCCATCCTACATCAACTATGCACCAAGCCCAATATGAAAAGCATCACCAAAAACTGTATAAGGCCTTGAACCTGTGGGCAAAACCAACACTGGTGCCGTAGTCAGAGCTGTCATGAGCTTCTAAAAGCTTTCCTCACACTCATCTGACCACCTAAACTGGGCACCCTTCTAGGTCAACCTGGTCATCGGGGTTGCGATAGATGAAAACCCCTCCATGAACCGGCTATAGTAGCCTGCCAATCCCAAGAAACTCCGAATCTCTGTAGCTGATATTGGTCTTGGCTAGTTCTTGACTACCTCAATCTTCTTCGGATCAACTGAATACCCTCTGCTGACACAACATGACCCAAAAATACAACTGAACTCAGCCAAAACAAACACTTCGAGAACTTTGCATATAACTGACTATCTCTTAGGGTCTGAAGAACCACTCTAAGGTGCTTCTCATGCTCCTCCTGGCTGTGGGAATATATCAATATATCATCAATGAAAACTATCGTGAACGAATCCAAATAAGGCCTGAACACTCGATTCATCAAATCCATAAAAGCTGATGGGGCATTTGTCAACCCAAATGATATAACCAAGAACTCATAATGCTTGTATTGAGTGCAAAATCTATCTTAGGGACATCAGATGCCCTAATCCTCAATTGATGGTAGAAGATCTCAAGTCAATCTTTGAAAATACCTTGTCACCCTGAAGCTGATCGAATAAATCATCAATCCTTGGTAGTGGATACTTATTCTTGATTGTAACCTTGTTCAATTGCCGGTAATCAATACACATTCTCATTGACCCATCCCTCTTTTTAACAAACAACACCGGTGCACCCCAAGGTGAAACACTGGGTCTAATGAAACCCTTCTCAAGCAAGTCTTGCAACTGCTCGTTTAACTCTTTTAACTCAGGCGGGGCCATACGATACAGTTTGAAAGAAATGGGCTGAGTGAACGGGGCCACATCAATACAAAAGTCAATATTCCTGTCGGACGGCATGCCCGGCAGGTCTGAAGGGAATAACTCAGGAAACTCACGAACAATGGGCACAGAATCAATAAAGGGAACCTCAGTACTAGAATCACAAACATATGCCAAATAGGCCAAACACCCCTTCTTGACCATGCGCCGAGCCTTCATATACGAGATAACACTACGAGTAGAATGACCAGGAGTCCCTCTCCACTCTAAATGAGGCAAACCCGGTAAGGCCAAAGTCATAGTCTTGGCATGATAGTCCAAGATAGCGCGGTAAGGTGATAACCAGTCCATCTCCAATATAACATCAAATTTAACCATGTCTAGAAGCAACAAATCTACACTAGTCTCAAGACCCCCGATCACCACAATACAAGAACGATGGACTCGTTCTACCACGATAGAATCACCCACCAGAGTAGACACATATATCGGGACACTTAGGGAATCACTAGGCATAACCAGATACGGTGTAAAATAAGATGACACATACGGGTATGTAGATCCTGGATCAAATAACACTGAATCATCTATATCACAAACCAGAACAATACCTATGATAACTACATCTGAAGCCTCAGCCTCGAGCCTGGCTGGAAGAGCATAACATCAGGGCTGGGCCCAACCACCCTGGGCTACATCTTTGGGATGGCCTGCAGCTGGCTGGCCTTAACCTCTAGGGGTCTGAGCTCCACTTCTAAATCCTCTACCTCCACCTCTAGCACCTCTACCCCACCTCTAGCTGGTTGGGCATTTTGTGGAACACCTGGTGTCTGGATCATAGCACGGGAGCCCTGCTGCTGCGACAGAGTACCTACCAACCTAGGACAAGTCCTCCGGATATGACCATACTCATCACACTCATAACATCCACCTGAATGCTGCGGCTAAGGAAACTATGACTGACCCCGGCGACTAAATGATCACCCCAAAAACTCTGGATCAGTGGTGCATTGATAGGAGCTGGCGGTGCACTGTAGGGTTGCTGATCAGAATACTGCACCTGTGAACCATGACCACCTAAAGCACCGTGAGAAACCTGACGAGCTGACTAAAAGGGCCTAGAAGGATGGCCTCTACCATATGAATCTCTACCTCCAAACAAGGTACCATTGAATCTCCTTGAATGATGGGGCCTCTTATCCGATGCATGACCACTCCCCTGTGATAGTACCATCTCATCTCTCTGGGCCACATTGGTCGTCTCCTGGAAAGATATCTTACTCCCAGTCTCCCTAGCTATCTGGAGATGAATCGGCTGAATGAATCCATCAATAAATCGTCTCCCTCTCTCCCTCTCAGTGAGAAATATAATAAGGGCATAGCAAGCCAAATCTATGAATCTGGTCTCATACTGGGTGACAGTCATGGATCCCTGCTGAAGGTGCTCGAACTACCTCCGATAGGCCTCTCGCTGTGTAATAGGGAGAAATTTCTCCAAAAATAGCTGTGTGAACTACTCCCAGGTCAAGGCCGGCGATCCTGGTAGTCTAGCTAAGCAATAATCCCTCCACCAAGTCTTGGCGGATCTAGACAAGTGAAATGTAGCAAAATTAACCCTGTTGGTCTCAACAATACCCATGTTCCGAAGAACCTCGTAACAGCTGTCCAAATAATCTCGGGGATCCTCAGTAGATGCACCCCTGAAGGTAGTAGTGAAGAGCTTGGTAAACCTGTACAATCTCCACAAATCATTGGCAGACATGGCTGTATTATCGCCGGTCGGAGCTACCGCAACTGGCTGAACTACCCCAACTGGCTGAGCTGCTGGAGTCTTAAACTGAGGAGCTACCTGCTCCAGAGTGCTAGTAGCAGCAGTCTGGGCTCCTCCTCCAGCCTGAGAGATATCTGGTGCTACAGGAAGTAAACCTGCCCTGGTGACACTCTCCATAAGGCCCACTAGACGGACCAGAGCATCCTGAAGAACTGTGGTTGCAATAAACCCCTTTGGACCTGAGCTGGGTCCATTGGAACTGCTGGGGCTGGAACCTCGTCATCAAAATCAACCTGAGGCTCCGTTATGGGTGTTATTGCCCTGGGCTCAGCTCTGCCCCTGCCTCGGCCTCTAGCACGGCCTCAACCTCACTCTCTGCCCCTAGTGGGAGCTACTGCTGGGGGATCAGGCTGCTGATCTCTAGATGAGGAAGCGCATGTTCTCGCCATCTGTGAAAGAACAAAGTAGAAATTCAATTAGTATTGGGAAACCAAATCGCACGACAAGAACGAGCAAATATGAAGTTTTTTCCTAACTCTATAGCCTTTGGGGGATAAATACAGACTTCGCAGTACCGATCCCTCACACTCTACTAAGCGTGTCCATGAATTGTGAGACTTATGTAACCTAGAACTTTGATTCCAACTTGTCACGACCCGGATTTCCATCCCTTAGGAGTCGTGAAGGCGCCTACTTGTAAAAGCTAGGCAAACCATGAATATTTAGAAATCTTAACTCTTTCATTTTAGTCCGTTTCAACATCTTATAATAACATGTGATCAATATTTAAATAATAGCGAAAGACTTAAAGTAATATAATGCCAAACAATATGAAAATGCCAATATGTGTCTATACCCAGAAACTTGTGTCACAATATTCATGGACTGTCTATGAATACTACATACAGATATCTAAAGAAAGAAATATAGTCTGTCTCAAGTACAAATGAAGACAAAATATAATAGCTGATAAAAGAGACGCCGGGCCTGCGGATGCCTGCAGGACTACCTCGAGATCTCTGTGGACTGAAGGCTGGCTCCCGAACTACTACTGCAGTCCCAGTGCTGCCTCGGTATCTGCACAGAGTGTAGAGTGTAGTATCAATACAACCGACCCCATGTGCTGGTAAGTGTCTGGCCTAACCCCGGCGAGGTAGTGACGAGGCTAGGACCAGACTCCATATAAACCTGTGCAGTTATATAATATATAGCGGAAAATAAATAGGAATGAATAGTTTAAATAGGAGGGGGTACATGCTTCGAGGAACATATCAAATCTAACTGAAACTTAATAAAATATGGAAGGACAATTCAAGATCTACAACCAAGCAATAATACTACTGTTGCCGTGTGCAACCCGATCCCTTATCATTTAACTTTGTTGCGGTGTGCAACCCAATCCACATATATAAATGTTGCGGTGTACAACTCGATCCAATATAATATCTTTTGCGGCGTGCAACCCGATCCAATATAATATCTATTACGGCGTGCAACCCGATCCATATATATAATATAATGTTGCGGCGCACAACCCGTTCCATATATAATATCAACAGTGATCATAATAACAGTCTCGACAAGGGATCAACAATAAACTACACTATCCCGGCAAAGGAATTCAACAGTACAAGTATATGCTTCTCGGCAAGGGAGAATCAACTATAACCAATCTCAACTCAATTCCTACTCATCTTAGTTATCACCATTTCTCAATCATAAGTAACTTCCCCGAAAATAAACTAAGTCTTTACTCATTATCAAGAATTCACCCACTAAAGCATTCGTAGAATCATTTAAGAATACAACAAGTATCAATTTAGGACTCACAGTCATACTTGACACCAACGTATAGATACTCGTTACCATACCTATACGTCGTACTCAACAAGAAGCAAATAGAAAATAGGACTCAACTCCTAATCCCTCAAGCTAAGGTTAGACCGAACATTTACCTTAAACTTCCACGACCAACTCAAGCCTCATATACCTCCTTTCCTTTCGAATTTGGCTCCAACATAATCGTATCTATACATAATCGATTTAATAACATCAATAAATGCTAAACTAATCCAATTCCAATGCTTAATTATAGCTTCATAATCATTCTTCCAAAAAACTCAAAAATTGACCCCGGGCCCGCTTGGTCAAAACACGAGGTTCGGAGCGAAATCAAATCACCCATTTACCCACGAGCCCAAATATATAATTATTTCCAGAATTTGACCCCAAAACGAGGTCGAAATCACAATTAATCAAAAAACCCTAACTCTACCCAAATTTCTAATTTTCTACCCTTGAATCTTATGTTTTAGGCCTAGAAATCTAATGGGTGTTAATGGAAATTAAAGAAAATGAGTCTAAGATTACATAACTATGAATTTGTGGTGAAATCCTCTTTAAATAATCACCGAATTTAGAGTTAAGATGAAGAAGTTATAAAATTTTGAATGAATCCCGAAATGGCTACTGTTTAAGTGCTGGGCGGTAGTGTTCATCGCTTTCGCGAGAACACTGTCACGATCGCAAAAGGCTGCCTGTAAGTGGACTTACGCAATCGCGAGTCCTTCCACGCGTTCGTGAAGGGTTAACTACCCTGACCTTCGCATTCACGGACCAGCATACGCATTCGCGTAGAAGAACGACCATATCCCAGCCCACCTCTAGTTTAGACTACGCGTTCGTGTCACACAGGTCGCATTTGCGATGACCAATCCCCCAGAGCTCCGCATTCATGACTGGGGCTTCACGTTCGTGATGAAAAAATCCACCACTGTCTCCATTTACCTTACGCGATCATGAGAGTTACTACGCGATCGGTATGTTCATCAGGCCTGCGCACCTCCAGTAGAAATTCTACAACTTTTTCTTAAGTCTAAAACTTCCCGAATCACATCCGAAACACACCCGAGCCCTCGGGTCTCCTAACCAAACACACGTACTAACTAAATAACATTATACGAACTTATCCGTATGATCAAATCTCAAAAATAACCTCAATAACAACGAATTAGTCCTCAAAATCAAAGAACTTTTCTCAAACTTCATCAAATATCAACTTTAACAATTTAGGTCTGAATCACGTCAAATGATATCTGTTTTTTATCAAATTTCACAAAAACATCTTAAATTATATATAAGACATGTACCAGGCACCGGAACAAAAATACGGGCCCGATAATAACCTGTTCTAATCAAATTGCATTTCGAATTTCCTTAAACAATTTCCTTCAAAAAATTATTTCTCGGGCTTGGGACCTTGGAATTCGATTCCGGGCATACGCCCAGGTCCAATATTTTCCTACAGACCCTTCGAGACCGCCAAATTCCGGGTCCGGGTCCGTTTACCCAAAATATTGAGCGAAGTCAAATTAACTCATTTTATAGCCAAATTTTATCATTTTTCACAGATTTTTATATTTAAACTTTCTGGCTACACGCCCGGAATGCGCACACAAATCGAGGTGATGATAAATGAGGGTTTTAAGGCCTCAAAAACTCAAAATTTAATTTAAAATCAAGTGATGACCTTTTGGGTCATCTCAGACTTAGTCTCCAGGTAATATTCAAGATGCGATAGGCTCAACAGGGCGCTATTGCTTAGATCCAGAGTCAACATAGAACTCCGAGTGTGGTTGAGCCAAAAATCACTCGTTGTACCGAGCCAACACCAAAAAGAACGAATGGTAATAGATTAGGGATTGATCCTACAATTATGAAAATGCTCAAGAAGCTCACCAAAAGAATTAAGTCGGGAGAAAAGAAAATCGAAGATAATGATTAAAAAAATAGATACATACAACTCCCGAGTTGATCAGATACCGGGGGAACCCCTGATCTTAAAGGGTTTAGATTCAAAGAAGTTCGTGCAGAAGCCTTTTCCTTACAGTACTGCAGCTCCGAAGTCCATTTGTAAGAGGTTTCATATTTTCGAATATACCGAAGTACAACGGGACCACTGATCCTAATGAACATATCACTTTGTACACATGCGGGATAAAGGGAAATGACTTAGAAGCCGATGAGATCAGATTCTTTTATGAAGGCACGCGCCGGGGCCATAAAGGTCGCAACAAGAAAATCAGTTGTTTTTAAGATAAGACAAAAGGATAACGAAATGCTGAGGGAGTTCGTGTCCCGATTTCAAAAGGAACACATGGAGTTACCACCTATCACAGATGATTGGGCCGTTAAAGCTTTCACCCAGGGGTTGAATGAGCGGAGTTCGATAGCATCACGACAGTTGAAGCAAAATTTGATCGAGTTTCCACCTGTAACTTGGGTAGATGTGCACAATCGATATCAATCAATATCAGGGTCGAGGAAGAACAATTAGGAGCCCCCTCCGGTTCAGTACATCCAAACAGGTTGGCAGTTAAATCCCCGAGGGACATCGATAGGGAGATAATGTCGAACAGAGAATGATATAAGCCATATATCGCAAATCAAAGAAGTGGTGTCTCGGGGCGCAATCTTGCTCGGAATGATTGAAGGAATGATAGTGGATAAAATTCTTGAGGAGTTATGAAGAAAAGTAGTTTTGATAAACACGTCGATCCCATAGAGGCACCCCGGTTATCAGAGTATAACTTCAATATCGATGCATCCGAAATTATCTCGGCAATCGGAAGGATCAAAGATACTAAATGGCCTAGACCCATACAAATTGATCCTTCCCAAAGAAGCCCAAATTTGATGTGCAAGTATCATGGAACGCATGGTCACAAGGCCAAGCATTGCAGGTAATTAAGGGAGGAGGTATGTTACATCCCGTACCTTAGCATTAGGATGTGTCGTAGTAAATCCACATGAGTACGAAATGGATTATGTCTATTAGGAACCATAGATGGTTTAAGACATGTTATTATAAGACCTCGTAAGTTCACCAACCTTGATACCGTTAGATACTATGTTAGTATGGTATTTTTCTTTTATAGGGATTTAGTTACCATTATTACTATTTTGGGATATGGTAAATTATACTCATAATATAAGAAAGTTTATGAGATTTTTTTAATTGTAAAGATAGAAATTATTTTCGTACAAGAAAAGAAGGTTATCTTTTTACCATTTTAAGAATTAAGCGTACGAAAACTTGTACTCTTTATATGAGATTAGGAAAATGATAAGTTGAGAAAATATATTTGATTTTATATGGATATTTTAATAAAATAATAGTGTATGTATTAATTTTATATGGTACCATAAATTATTAATATTTTAATATTTTGATAGTAGTATTTTAAGTAATTTGAAATAATTCTTAATTATGTGAATAATTGATTAATTATTGGATAATTAATAGAGTGGGATAAGATTTAACCCCTCCCCCCAACATGGAAAGCATCCCTATCAACTTAATGACTAAGTAGTAAAGATTACAAGGTATCACACTTGGAGAAAGATGTGTGACACCAAGCTTAATTGTAATGCCACCAATTGGTAAGTTTCCTCGGTAGCTTAACAGGAAGGGATCTGTGACTTTCCTATTATTTCAATGAAATATTTCTATATGCATTTTTACTGTAGTATTGGGGGTATTATAATTGCTATATTATTAATTTTAACTTATCTTCTCTTTATTATCATAATCAATTGTATTTAGGAAATTGATGTTAGTTTAGTTCAAATAGGTTTACTATGCTTTTACATTTGAAGGAGCAGGAAATTATGTTGAAAGTTAACACTTGAATTAGAAAATGTCATATGTACATTATGGTACCTGTTCTGGGAGTTTCTGCAATTGTGCCCTACATATTAATAGAGGATTGTCAAGAGAATAAACTCAGGTATGTTAAGGTTATCCCTTCTTTCTTTTGACATGATCCAAATAACAATACAAAAACGTAATATTGTTCCATAAGTGTTTCTACTCTTAGATGTTAAGGATGTCTATATTATTCATTCCCGTAAAGTGATATTCAAGTATGTCTACGTATGTATCTAGTTCTCAATTGAGGTATATGATAAAGATGTTAATATTTATAATATAGTGATACATGCATCTTCATTTACCACCGGGATATGGCCGGTCAGGCAGTTAGGAAGTTATGTATCATTATTTACCACCGGTTAGGCAGTCACACATATTCATTTACAACTGAGCTATAGCTGGTCAGGAAGTCAGGCATTTACCACCGCGCTATGGCTGATCGGGCAATTACCATTGATGAGTTGGACAGTAATGCAACATAGGATATGGATAATAATTTCAAAGAGAAGCATTATATATATGTAAGTATAATAAGTATGAATATACCATGGCACTTCTGAGATTCAGGTTCATTCTTATATGTTTTTAATTGATGTTGACTTATGGTTATGCTTCGGTTCTGCCTTACATACTCAGTACATTATTCATACTGACGTTCTTTTGTCGGGGACGCTGCATTCATGCCGGCACGTATAGATAATCAGTTTGACGATCCCTCATAGCAGACGAGATTGGTATTCAGCGAAGGATCGGTAAGACTCCACTTTATTTGGAGTGCAGCCAAGTCTATGAGTCATCGTGTCAGAGTTTTGCTACAAACTTATGGGTAGGACGGTACCATATCCCATTTGATGTCAAACAATCTTTGAGGCTTTGTAGACAGTGGTTCACTTTGTATAGTATGTTAGAGGTCCTGACGACCCATATGTATTCATGTTTTAAGAACGATAGTTTATTGATATAGTGTTTTCCACTTATAGTTATATATTATGAGTTGTGGCCATGTTGGCCCATGATAGTTACAAAGAAAAAAATATTGCAGAGTGGTTGGCTTGGGCCAGTGCGGCACCGGATGGCAGTCACACCTCCCTAGGTTTGGGGCGTGAAAAAGTGGTATAAGAGAGGGTCGTGTCCTAGGAATTCTACAAATCCGGGCCTAGTAGAGTCTCACTTATGGATGTGTTGCGTGCCACATTTATAACTGAGAGTCTACAGGGCATTTAGTCAATGTTACCCTTCTTTTGTTTTCAAATCGTGTCATAGATCTAAGTCATAAGACGTCTGTACCAGAGGTACTATCACAATAGAGCTTTAAGGTGTAGATGTAATTTCCACCAACATTAAAGGGAGATTATGAAAGAAACAAAAGATATAATGTGAGATTGAAAGGTAAGTAAGGTAAGGTGAAGAAGATACGAGATACTCAAGTACGAAAGCTTGTGAATAGTCGAGACTTCAGATATAGCTTGGGTTTTTAAATTTAATTTATAGAGGAGACCTTAGTGAAAATTTTGTAAATCCCTAAGACTTAACATTCGAGGACGAATATTTCTAAAGGGGAGAAGGATGTTGCATCTCGTACCTTAAAACTAGGATGTGTCACAGTAAATCCACATGAGTACAAAAAGGGATTATGTCTATTAGGAACCATAGAGGGTTTAAGATATGTTATTATAATACCCCGTAAGTTTACCAACCTTGATACCGTTAGATATTATGTTAGTGTGTATTTTTTTTAAGTGAAGTATTTTAGTAAAAGTTTTATAATTATAATTTTGGATAGTTACCATTATTACTATTTTCGGATATGGTAAATTACACTCATAATATAAGAAAGTTTATGAGTTTTTCTTTATTGTAAAGATAGAAATTATATTGGCACAAGAAAAGAAGGTTATATTTTTACCATTTTAAGAATTAAGCGTACAAACATCTGTACTCTTTATATGAGATTAGGAAAATTAAAAGTTGAGAAAATATATGTATTTTTACATGGATATTTTAATAATAGTGTATGTATTAATATTAAATGGTACCATAAATTATTAATATTTTGATAGTAGTATTTTAAGTTATTTGAGATAATTCTTAATTATGTAGGTAATTAATTAATTATTGGATAATTAATAGAGTGGGATAAATTTAACCCCCCCCCCCAACCAAACGGGGCAAGCATCCACATCAACTTAATGACTAAGTAGTAAAGATTGCAAGGTATCACAGTTTGAGAAAGAAGTGTGACACCAAGCTTAATTGTAAAGCCACCAATTGGTTAGTTTCCTCGGTAGCTTAACAGGAAGGGATATGTGACTTTCCTTATTATTTCGAGGAAATATTTCTATATGTATTTTTACTGTGGTGTTGGTATTATAATCGGGATATCATTAATTTTAACTTATCTTCTCTTTATTGTTGTAATCAATTGTATTTAGGAAATTGATGTTAGTTTAGTTCAAATAGGTTTACAATGGTTTTACATTTCAAGGAGCACAAAATTAGGTTGAAAGTTAACATTTGAATTTGAAAATGTCATATGTACGTTATGGCACCTGATCTGGGAGTTTCTACAATTGTGCCCTATGCAATAATAGAGGATTGTCAAGAGAATCGACTCAGGTATGTTAAGGTTATCACTTCTTTCTTTTGACATATTACATAATGTTGTTTCATAAGTATTTCTACCCTTAGCAGTTAAGGATGTCTGTGTTATTCATTCCTGTAAAGTGATATTAAAGTATGTCTATGTATCTAGTTCTCTATTGAGGTATATGATAAATATGTTAATGTTTATAATATAGTGATACATGCATCTTTATTTACCATCGGGCTACGACCGGTTGGGTAGTTAGGCAGTTATGTATCATTATTTACCATCGGTTGAGCAATCATGCATATTCATTTATCACTGAGCTATGGCCGGTCGGGTAGTCATGCATTTACCATCGCGCTACGGCCGGTCGGGCAGTTACCACTGATCATTTGGGCAGTCATGAATCATATGATATGGATAATAGTTTCAAAGAGAAGTATTATATATATGCAAGTATAATAAGTATGAATAAACAGTGGCACTTCAGAGATTCAGGTTGATTCTTATATGTTTTTAATTAATATTGACTTATGGTTATGTTTCAGTTCTGCCTTACATACTCAGTACATTATTCATTCTGACTTCCTTTTGTTGGGGATGTCGCATTCATGCATGCAGGTATAGATAATCAGTTTGACGATCCCTCATAGTAGACGAGATTGGTATTCAGTAAATGATCGGTAAGACTTCACCTCATTCGGAGTGCAGCCGAGTCTATGAGTCATCGTGTCGGAGTTTTGCTACAAACTTATGGGCAGGCCGGTACCCTATCCCATTTGATGTCAAACAATCTTTGAGGCTTTGCTGACAGAGGTACACTTTGTACAGTATGTCAGACGCCTTGATGGCCCATATATATTCATGTTTTAAGAATAATAGTTTATTGATACAGTATTGCTCATTTATAGCTATACATTACGAGTTGTGGCCATATAGTCCTGTGATAGTTACAAAGAAAAAAAATGGTTGCATAGTGGTTCTCTCGGGCCAGTGCGGCACCGGGTGCCAGTCACACCTCCCTAGGTTTTGGGCATGACAAGGTAGCCCGTCTATTCAATGAGGGCCACCTTCGAGAGTTCCTTAGTGATCGAACCAAGAATCATTTCAGGGACAGAGACGCCAATTGGAAAAATGAACCGGAAGAACCACATCATGTCATTTATATGATTGTTGGCGTGGTCGATGTTCCACAAGGTCCCGTATTCAAACGCACAAAGGTATATATTACTAGAAAAAAGCGGACCCGAGATTATGTGCCCGAGGGCTCCTTATCATTTAATGACGAAGAAGCAAAAGGCATTTCTCATCCACATAATGACGCTCCGATAATATCTATCTTATTAAATAAAGTTCAAGTTAAGCATGTTTTAGTGGATCCAGGTAGTTCGGCGAATATCATCCGATGGAGGGTCGTGGAGCAACTCATCCTAAAAGATCAAATTGTGCCCGCAACTCGGGTCTTAAATGTCTTCAACATGGCCAGTGAAACAACTAAAGGTGTCACGACCCGGATTTTCCACCCTCGGGAGTCGTGATGGTGCCTACTAGTAAAACCTAGGCAAGCTAACTATTCCAATTTAATTCCTTATAATTTCAAAACAACATAATAATATCAAAAGCAATGCGGAAGATGAAATATGATAATTTAACTTAATACAAACTGCGAAAGTCTAAATACAACTCTACCTAGAATTTGGTGTCACAATGTCACGGACCATCTACGAAGGCTACAAATAAAGTCTGAAGAAAAATATACGAATCTGTCTCGGAATAGGTAAAAACAGAAAGAAATTGATAGAGAGGGGACACCAAGGCCCGCAAACGTTTGCAGGACTACCTCGGGTCTCCGCCGATGGACTGAGGGCATCAACATCACTCTGGTCCAAACGCTCCAGTACGAGTATCTCCACACAGTGCAAAGTGTAGTATCAGCACAACCGACCCCATGTGCTAGTAAGTGTCAAGCTTAACCTCGGCGAAGTAGTAACGAGGCTAGGACATGACTACCAAATAAACCCGTGCAGTTATATCAAATGCAACAAGTAATAACAATAGAACTAACAGTTAAAGTTGGGAAGGGGAAACATGCGGTTGGGGATAAAAAGTACAACAGAAATGGTTGGCAATTGGTTTCTTATCAAAATTAGCAATGCGTAGTGCTCTTAATTACGCTTCCAATCTTAATTGTTGTTTGTCACTTCAAATATTATGCTACGAAGATGCTAAATTAAACTAAAAAATAGTACTTGAAGGGTTTTCTAAATGGATAATGAGGCACTACGGAAGTGACTTTCTCCTAGGTGAATATTTGACGGATTCTAATGCTTAAGACAAAGATGTTATGTTCGGTATTGCAACATAACCAATGCACGAAACTACTCACTCTATACCTCTCGGTAGCTTGAGTGACTTTGCCCTAATTGACTTTCTCAAGACCAATTGGGTGTCAAGGTTTGTGCAAGCGATATAAGTTCAAGTTGAGTATTATTATCTCTAGGTTTAACCCTTTAATTGGGGCTATCAATATCTTGAATACACCCCAATTCCTTGTTGGACTAATTTTTCTAGACTCAAACTTTCTTTCTCAAGAAGATCCCAAGTCAAAAAGGCATAAATTTGTCACGACGCTAGTTCACCCTCCGTGAACTATCGTGACGGCGTCCATATGACTAGGTAAGCCTAACAATGCGAAAATAATCTAAACTTGCAAAATAAATAGACAAAATCCAAAATAACTGAAGAAAACAATATTTAAATGTCGCTCGGCACATACAACACAACTCTTCAAAATTTAATACACTATACCAAAACTCGAAAACTCACGGAACCACAAGACTTTGGAATATCTAACAGTCTAACTCTAGAATATCTACCAAGAATGTAGATACAGAAGGGCAATATTTAACAGCTAGAATAAAAATGGACTTCCTGGTATGGGAACGCGACAGATGTACCTCGAAGTCTCTAACGTAGTAGCCTCGCCTCAATGCTGGTAAGTGATAAGTAGGATTTTAACATGTTTTATACCCATACTTGTCTGCGCTTTGAGTGTAATTTGCTACAAAATAGTCCTAAAATGCTTACAGATTGCGCTTGATTGCAGGTTTGAGCTATAAAGTGACAAATCGTTAAAGAACGGCTCAAATCGGAGTGAAACCTGCTCACGTATCAAAGATCAGTAAAGTAAGGACATTTAGAACTTGGTGCGGACCACCCCATCATGTCATGCTACCGCACCATAGGATTTCAGAGACTTTGAAACTACAAGTCAAACTCATGCGGCCGCGTCCCACTTCATGCGGTCGCGTCCAAGAAGTTCAGAGAGTGTCATATTCCAGAAGCAAACCATGTGGCCGCGCTCTACTTTATGCATCCCGCGAACCTCTCCATGCGGGCGCACTCTATGGTCACTCGGTCCGCGTCAGTAAAGTTCAGAGAAGCTGCCAAAACCATTCATGCTGCCGCATAACAACTTTGTGCGATCCGCGCCAGTCTTCATGCGGCCGCATTCCAACTTTGTGCGGTCCGCATCACAATCTTCAGAGAGCAAGATTCAGAAGTCAAGAAACCCAGTGCAGCCGCATGCCAACTTTGTATGGTGCGCACTGACCCCGTAGGGGCATTTTTGTCCAGTTTTTCTAGCCCACTATAAATAGAATATTTTACCATTTTTAGAGGAAGTTTGTTACATCTGATAGCTGTTGCACTCGTAAGACTTATGTTTAGCCTATTTTGGGCATTTTTAGCTTGGTTTCATCATAGATTAATGTAGTTTAACATTACCAATTAATTAATATAGTTGTTTTATCTTCTATTTCTTTATTTTCTTCTTTAATTATATCTAGCCAAACCCATTAGCTAGGGTTGTGGCTCAACCCTTGTATGGGTAATTAATGGGTGTTGCTTCTTAATGATAGATTGATATTGGGTGTGTGTTATTTGGGTTAATTTTATGGTTTAATTAAGGATTGATAGTTGCAAACATTGATTCTAGCTTAGTGGGTCTTGACTCTTCTTGATAAAGAGAATCTATGACCTCAAAATTGACCCAACAAGGAATTGGGATGGACCTATGAGAAATGGTAGTCCCAATTAACGGTTAAACCTCGAGAGAGTAACCACCCTAGTTGCTTGGTCTAATTGGCCTACCCAATTGGTCTCGAGAGAGTCAATTGGAAAAAATTGATCTCTACTGAGAGGTGTAAGAGTAGGTACAATTGTGCAACGGTTATAACATTGATCCCAAATATGTCAATCTATTATTAGTAGTCTCTACCCGTTAGTTAACCACCTAGGTGATGCCACGACCCTAGTGCCTTTCTCTATATTAATCACAACTTAGAACATATCTCTTTAACATAATTTAGCCTTAGCTTGTAGCTGACAATAGTAGTTATTAAACAACAAAAACCCAAAAATTTTAGAAGTACAATTAGAAGCAAACAAGCATTCCTACTCTTAACAAATACGCAACTCCATTCCAAGCTCCTTGTGGAAATTTACCCCAATACCACTATTCGGGTAAAAGTCTTAGCGCCCGCTCTTCCTACCGTTGTGTAAGGTTGAGTTTGCTGTGATCACTTTTTAGCCCCGTTGTCGGGAAGCTTACGGTATTGACTATTTGCGTAGCTAGTTTTGTGTTTTGCTTATCTTCTCTTAAACGTCAAAAAAGATTAAATGAAGCTATGCAAGAGGTGGTAAAGAAATAGGTTATCAAGTGGTTGGACACCGGTGTGGTCTACCGAATCTCGGATAGTTCATGGACCTCTCCGGTCCAATGTGTGCTAAAGAAGGGTGGAATGATGGTCGTCACTAATTCCAACAATGAGTTGATTCCTACCTGGATGGTCACGGGTTGGAGAGTGTGTATGGATTATAGAAAGCTCAACAAGGTCACGAGAAAAGATCATTTCCCTCTACCATTCTTGGACCAAATGCTTGATCGTTCAGCGGGCCGGGCTTATTATTGTCTCCTTGATGGCTACTCGGGGTACAATCAAATTCTTATTGCCCTGGAGGATCAATAGAAGACAACCTTTACATGTCCGTATGGCACATTCGCTTTCTCAAGAATGCCATTTGGACTTTGTAATTCCCCGGCGACATTCCAAAGATGTATAATAGCAATCTTCACCGACATGGTGGAGGATTTTCTGGAGGTCTTCATGGACGATTTTACCGTGGTGGGGGATTCATTTGAAGAATGCCTAGTGAACTTGGATAAGGTGTTGAAAATATGTGAGGAAACCAATCTTTACTTAACTGGGAGAAATGTCACTTCATGGTGCAAGAGGGTATTGTGTTGGACCACAAAATCTCAAAAAATGGAATTGAAGTTGATAAGGCGAAAATTGAGGTGATCTCAAGGCTCCCGCCCCCTACTTCTGTCAAAGGGGTGAGGAGTTTTTTGGGTCACGCCGGGTTCTACCGGCGATTCATTAAAGACTTTTCAAAAGTTGTGAACCCGCTTTGTAAATTGTTGGAAAAGGATGTCAAGTTTGTCTTTGATGAGAGGTGTATGGAGTCCTTTGAGTTATTGAAACACAAGTTGACCACAACCCCCATCATCACTGCACCTAATTGGGAATTGCCTTTTGAACTTATGTGTGATGCGAGTGATGTAGCGGTAGGTGCGGTGCTTGTCCAAAGAATCAAGAAAATGTTCCATCCTGTGTATTATGCTAGCAAGATGATGAATGAGGCCCAAAGAAACTACACGGTGACGGAAAAATAGCTCTTGGCTATTGTGTTTGCGATGGAGAAATTTCGCCCTTATCTTATGGGGGCGAAGGTGATCATACATACGGACCATGCAGCCCTCCGGTATTTGATGACAAAGAAAGATTCAAAGGCAAGGTTGATGAGATATGTGCTACTTTTCCTTCAGGAATTTTATCTAGAGATTGTGGATAGGAAGGGAAGCGAGAATCAAGTCGCGGATCATTTGTCCTGGCTAGAGGAAGAGGGGAGACCGAGCAATGGTGTTGAGATAAATGATGCTTTCCCTGATGAGCAGCTTCTTTCCATTTCTATGGGTGACATACCTTGGTTTGCGGACATCGACAATTTCATAGTGACCGGCAATGTCCCATGTGATCTCTCTTCCAACCAAAGGAAGAAACTCAAGCGGGATAGCTTGGATTTTTATTGGGATGAGACGTATTTGTTTAAAATTTGTACGGATGGGGTAATAAGAAGATGTGTGCCAGAAAGCGAGCAAATGAACATATTGGAGGCTTGCCACTCTTCTCCTTATAGTGGTCATCATGGGGGAGTGAGGATGGCGTCAAAGGTTTTAAGTTGAGGCTTCTATTGGCCGACTTTGTTTCAAGATGCTAGCGATTTGGTGAAGAGATGTGATGCATTCCAAAGAGCCGACGGGATGTCAAAAAGGGATGAGATGCCTCTCCATACAATTCTCGAGGTAGATATTTTTGATGTTTGGGGCATTTATTTCATGGGCCCGTTTGTGAGCTCTTGTGGGAACACGTATATTCTCGTGGTGGTGGACTATGTGTCAAAGTGGGTTGAAGCCATGGCTCTTCCCAACAATGAAGCCCGGAGTGTCGTGGCATTTTTGAAAAGGAATATCTTCACTAGATTTGGAACCCCTCATGCTGTCATTAGTGATAGGAGGGGGTCCCATTTTTGCAACAAGGCGTTTGATTCGTTGCTCGCTAAATATGGAGTTAACCACAAAGTGACTACCCCCTATCATCCACAAGCAAGCGGTCAAGGGTTTCAAAACGGTAAATTAGGATTATTTTGTCCAAAACGGTGAATGCTAATAGGACCAATTGGTCGAAGAAGTTGGATGACACTCTTTAGGCTTATCGGACAACTTACAAGACCCCAGATTGGTATGTCTCTGTATTGGTTGGTGTTTGGGAAAGCTTATCATCTTCCGGTGGAATTGGAGCATAAGGCTATGTGGGCCTTGAGAAAATTGAACTTAGAATGGGATGTCGCTGCAAATCTCCGGGTTGAGCAACTCAATGAGCTAGAAAAGTTTAGATTTCATGCCTACTCCAGCTCGTCCTTGTACAAGGACAAGATGAAATACCTTCACGAAAAGTATGCCCGTGGGAAGGAATTCAAAGTTGGTAACATGGTTCTTCTTTTCAACTCCCGGTTGACGTTATTCTCGGGAAAGCTTAAGTCTAAGTGGAGTGGTCCATTTGAAGTTGTTGGTGTAACCCCATTTGGTGCTATTGATCTCAAGAACAAAAATGGTGAAGTTTTTCGGGTCAACGGGCATCGTGTCAAGCATTACTTGGGAAAGTTTGATGACAGCCACGTGGTGGCACTCATTCATTTAAAGTGATTTTGATGGTAACATGCATCGTGGCGCGATATTAAATCAGGCGCTTCTTAGGAGGCAACCCATGTCTTTTTCTTTCTTTTTGATTTCTGTTGTAGATTAGGATTTTTGAGCTAATGGTTTGTGAGATGTTGCAGGAATTTTGTTGAACCAGTACAAAACAACTGTGCAAAAAGTGCACAATCTCTGAACGGTGACCGTGCGGCCGCATCCCACTTTGTGCGGTCTGCACCGGCCAAAGAAAATATTGCCAAGTCTTTGAAGATGGTTAGTGCGACCGCACCCTTACTTGTGCGGTCCGTACCGGTAAAGGCCAGAAATGATCAATCTCTGAACTGTGTTCACGTGGCTGCGTCCCACTTTGAGCGGCCCGCATGGTTCTCATGCCACCATAACCCATTTCATATGGTTGGCGTGCCTTCGTTTCAGCAATAGGTAAATGAAAATGGTTAAGCAACGAGGGCATGAAGCTAAACAACCCGGACGAGGAGGTGAACCCTCCCGGAGAGGAAAGGCTAAGCTGAAGAAACTCACTCCCAACCAAAACTAAAGACAAGAAAGCAAGTAGTGACAGATGAGGAGCAGTCGGGGAGTGAGTACCTTCCCTCTCAAGAACTATCAGTTGATTCGGGGCAAGTCCCTTTAGTCCCAGCCCAAGCTCCACAGGTTGTACAGTCTGAGTCGTTTGATGGCTCAACAGTGGGTAGCGGCAAGTACTCCACCTCCCCCACAACTTCAATAACTGGGGATAGTGCTGACAGTGATGATGTCTCGGTTAGTGGGGCACCCGAGGTTGGTGGTGTGGAACGAACGAGGAAAGCTGAAGTGTGGGAGGACCGCTTTGTTAGTCAAGTGGCCTTCCACAAATTCTGTGAAATGTGGTCCAAAATACATCTAATCCCTGAGAGGTGCATCATAACCAAGGACTTATTACAACTGCTACCCAAAGTCTATGAATAGTTTCAAACTAGAAGTGGGTGGGACCACTTTAGTGATGGGTTGATAAATGCAAATGAACACATGGTCAAAGAGTTCTACACCAATATAGCCTACACCAAAAAGGACTCCATTGCGACCAAAGTAAGGAACAAGAATGTTGTGTTTTCGGGCAAAGCACTTAATGACTATCTGGGTTTCAAAGATGAAGACGAGACCTAATACTTGGAGAAGCTGGCGATGAAGGAGGAGGTTCGCCCATGGTTAGCTGAGTTCTTGGCGCATCTGGGTGTTGTTTTGGATTGGGTGCAGGCAGGGGTAAAAATCTTAAGGAAGAATCTGAATTTCAAGGCGAGAGGGTGGCTCACCTTTGTTTGCAACAGGCTGGATCCCACTTCACATGACCAGACCATCCCACTTCCTCGGGTTGTGCTCATTGCTTCCATTATGACTGGATTCCCTATCAATGTGGGGAATGTTATGTTCAGGGCAGTTACTGCTATGGGGATCGACAACGTGTGGAACTACCCTTTTCCCAACACTCTGACACTGTATTTTAGGGATTTGAAGGTGAAAAAAAATGCCTTATGATGTGACAGTGTGCCCGGTGGCCTTCTTATCCTGGTTCAGTATTCACGGGCCAGACAACCCGAAGGGGGACAAGAAAAGCAAGTCATCTACCTCTGCCCCGACTGGCCAATCTGAGGAGCCAGTTGAGGTAGAGACTTCTGTCGAGCCTTCTGCAGAGTTTCCATCCATTCTAGCTGTTTCTGTCCCAGTTGATAGGCCTTCCTCTTCTGCTGGCCCTAGTTCTTCAGCTGGCCCTACAGTTCCCATTTCCCAGACCAACCCATTTACAGCCCAACAGCTAGCCATGACATTGGCCAATTTGAACAACTGGATGTCAGTTGCAACATCCAAGTTGTCCATATTAGCCACTTCAGTTGAGGCCCAGTCTACCCCGACCACTGTCCAGGTTCCTCCGTCTATTGAGGAAACACTGAAGACGCTCCTGGCCAATCAGAAGAAGATAATTGAGACTTAGACTGCCTTGACTAAGGTAGTTGGGGCACACAACATAGCTTTGGAGAAGTTGGCCCGGGAGCACAAGAAAATGAGGAAGTCCAGTGCATCAACATAGTCGGTAAAGGTACTACAAGCAGATGTAAATAAGCTAATGGCATATCAAATGCCGTTAGACTTGTTATTCGGGGACCCAGCTCCTCCAACAGCAGTCCCAGTACCTGATCCACAGCAGGAGTAGGCACCTAGGCCACTGAGGAAGAAGAGGAAGTTGCCCAGCACTGAGGGAGTCGTGATTGAGTTGGCTGAGGTTGAGGTCACTCCCTCCGTTGATGTACCAGATGTTCCACTGGTCTAGTAGCAGGATCCTATACCAGCTCCAGAGAAGCAGGCCGGAGACCAGTCTGAGGTCCCGGCTACTATAGAAGATCAGGGGATGACAAGAGACCCCATGCATGTGGACCAGGCTTAGGGAGCCCTCTATATACTTTATTTGTGATTTTTATGCTTATTTTGGTAGTTGGCATTGGGGACAATGCCAGCTTTTATTCGTGGGGGTGCGCCCTACTATTTTGATTTTGATACATTTGGATGACTGTACATATATATTTGACTTTTAGTTTATGTTTTTGGATTTTATAGTTGGCCTGTATATAAATTTTCATTTTGGCTACTTTTCAAATTCATGTATATATTCATTCCCCGTTGTATATTCTACTCCCCCATTGTACATATTCATTCGATTTTCGATTTTCGTTAAAAATTTTTATTTTTAGCTTAGTAGTGAGGCTCGTAGCCTTTTGTTTTGGTTTTGGCGTTTTCAATAAGCCCTTGATTTTCTTAATGCCACGATTCTTTCCAAGGGTAACGTATTGTGTGAACCGGGAGGCTCTTCCCAATGATAGATGGCGTGACAACCTTCTTAAGGGTTTGAGTCCGTGTTTGATTTTTCCTTTTGATTTTCAATATTTCGTAGTTAAGCGGACCTCAGGCAAGCTTCATTTGGGCCTAACACATTTTCCTTTGATCCCATGATCAAAGACATAATGTTGTGTTTAGGGTGGTGAAAGTTGTGGCCTCGAGACTCTTGTGTTGACCAAACAATCATCATATGGTCGTATGGAGCCATTGCACGTTTGAATCATAACTAAGGTTGTTGTGGGCCCTCGACTCGATATCTTTAGAAATCCTTGAGTGTGTGTGGTGAGAATTCGATTTGCGAGTCAAAGTCCCAAGCCGATGGTCTAGAACTTGCCCCGAATGTTTGTTGAGGCGAAATCCTAGGTGAATTTGGCTTGAGAAGTGATTGTAGGCTCTCCTTGATCCAAAATGCTAAGATTGAACAATTCCATGACCTACCAATGAAATGATTCCTAGTTAACCCTTTTGGGCCTTGAATCCTCTTCTTTCAAGAACCAAATCTACAAGCCTTTACCCGTTCTTAATGATAACCTCTCTTGGCACCCAAATCTTCCGTTGAGTAGATGGCAAATGTCTAAGTTTGGGGGGGGGGGGCAAGAAAGGAAACAATGTGGTAAAAAGGTACAAAAGCAAAAGAAAAGGAAGGCAATGAAAAAAGAAATAAAATATAAGACAAAAAGAACGACCAAATTGAATAAGGTCAAAAAGGGGATTCAAAGAAAACAAAAGTGAAAAAGGGTGTGGAAAAGGTAGAAAAAGGAGAAATGTGTTGAATTGCATAAGAAAGGGTGACAGTGTGTCTCTCTAACCCCTTGAAAAAGAAGTGAATACTCAAATAAGTCAAGAAAGTGTGCCAAAATGAATCAAAAGATGTGCTTAAGGGAAGATTGAACCCACTTGAACAAAAATATGTCCTACCCTTACCGAAAAGCCTTCACAATGACTCCACAAAAGCCCTACATGATTTTGAGTTGAAGGGAACCTACATTAGTGGATACTTACATGAGAGGCAAGCATATGATATTTAGAGCCGGACTTGTGACCTTCTTCTTGTAAGAGATGAGTGAAATTCCATCAACCTCGGTTTGTGTGTCATTATTCAAAAAGGTGAGGTTCGCTTAGGGAGAGTTGAGGATGTGTGAGTTTGGGTTCCACAATGACCAAAGTTATTGAGAAAAGTTCTTTGATGAAATGTGTCAACTCTTTATGCTCTTGTGTCACACTTGATCCACAAGTTTTCAAAGTTTAAATGTGTTAATGATGCATTTGCATTGAGGGCAATTGTTAGTCCCAATTGATGCTTGTTGAGGTTACTTTAGGATAATCTGGAATTGCTTAGATGTTGCCTTTGAGGGGTGGGTCTTATTTTGTTTTCTTGAGGACAAGCAAAGGTTTAAGTTTGGGGGAGTTGATAAGTAGGATTTTAACATGTTTTATACCTATACTTGCCTGCACTTTGAGTGTAATTTGCTACAAAATAGTCCCAAAATGATTACAGATTGCGCTTGATTGCATGTTTGAGCTATAAAGTGACAAATCGTCAAAGATCGGCTCAAATCGGAGTGAAACCTTCTCAAGTGTCAAAGATCATTAAAGTAAGGACATTCAGAACTTGGTGCGGACCGCACCATCATGTCATGCGGCCGCACCATAGAAGTTCAGAGACTGTGAAACTACAAGTCAAACTCATGCGGCCGCATCCCACTTCATGTAGTCGCATCCAAGAAGATCAGAGAGTGTCATATTCCAAAATCAAACCATGCGGCCGCGCTCCACTTTATGCAGCCCGTGACCCTCTCCATGCTGCCGCACTCTATGGTGACGCGGTCCGCGTCAGTGAAGTTCAGAGAAGCTGCCAAAACCATTCATGCAGCCGCATTCCAACTTTGTGCGATCTGCATCACCATCTTCATAGAGCAAGATTTAGAAGTCAAGCAACCTAATGCGGCCACGTGCTAACTTTGTGCGGTCCGCACTGACCCCGCAGGGGCATTTTTGTCCAGTTTTTCCAGCCCACTATGAATAGAATATTTTACCATTTTTAGAGGAAGTTTGGTACATCTGATAGCTGCTGCACTCGTGAGACATATGTTTTAGCCTATTTTGGGCATTTATAGCTTGGTTTCATCATAGATTACTGTAGTTTAACATTAGCAATTAATTAATATGGTTGTTTAATCTTTTATTTCTTCTGTTTCTTCTTTAATTATGTCTAGCTAAACCCATTAGCTAGGGTTGTGGCTCAATCCTAGTGTGGGTAATTAATAGGTGTTGCTTCTTAATGATATATTGATATTGGGTGTTTGTTATTTGGGTTAATTTTATGGTTTAATTAAGGATTGATGGTTGCAAATATTGATTCTAGCTTAGTGGGTCTTGACTCTTCTTGAGAAAGAGAGTCTATGACCTCAAAATTGACCCAACAAGGAATTGGGATGGACCTATGAGAAATGGTAGTCCCAATTAACGGGTTAAACCTCGAGAGAGCAACCACCTTACTTGAACCCTAGTTGCTTGGTCTAATTGGCTTACCCAATTGGTCTCGAGAGAGTCAATTGGACAAAATCGCTCTCTCTACCGAGAGGTGTGAGAGTGGGTACAATTGTGCAACAGTTATAACATTGATCCCAAATATGTCAATCTATTATTAGTAGTCTCTACCCGTTAGTTAACCACCTAGGCGATGCCACGACCCTAGTTCCTTTCTCTATATTAATCACAACTTAGAACATATCGCTTTAGCATAATTTAGCCTTAGCTTGTAGTTGACAATAGTAGTTATTAAACAACAAAAACCCAAAAAATGTTAGAAGTACAATTAGAAGCAAACACGCATTCCTAGTCTAAATAAATACGCAACTCCATTCCAAGATCCCTGTGGAAATTGACCTCGATACCACTAATCGGGTAAAAGTCTTAGCGTTCGCTCTTCCTACCGTTGTGTAAGGTTGAGTTTGCTAAGATCAGTAAGACTAATTGGACGTACCTGGATCAGCACATGAAAAACATGTACAGGAAGGGCATGAGTACACCACAACGGTACTCAGTTAGTGCCAAGCCTAACCTCGGTTGAGTAGTGACGAGGAAGGTCAGGGCCCTACTGAGATTAAATAAAAGATATAATTCAATAGTGTGGAACAAAATAGTATAATGTGTGAACAATAATAAAAGTAACACAGTATATAGAGAACAACAATAACTACATAGAACAACGTAAAAAAACAATTTAAACAATGAAGGAAATGCAACTCAGTTTCAATAATACCAACCGGGGATCTTCCAGAATACCGTCTTGAAGTCCCAAATATACATCTCCGATAAGTCTTTCGGGATACCGTTCTGTAGCTCAGCTCATAGTACACGGGGATCTACCGGAATCCCGTTGCATAGTCCTAAACATAAATACCCAGTACCGAGGGAATCTACCGGGTGCATTCTTGTAGTTCCATATTACTGTGCAGGGGGATCTACCGGGAATCTAACCCATAGTCCCAAAGTAAACAGTTAAGGGGGAGCTATCAAAATCCCACATCTGTAGTCCCAATATAAATACATAGCAACAGAAAAAGAAAATATTCAGAGAAGGGAAATTTCATATTAGGGCAACAAATAACTCTAGCCTAGCATGTTGCACAAAGTTCAGGTAAACAGATTGAGCAATTAAAGCTTAGACATGCTTTTCTAAGCTAATAACATGCTAAACAGTACAAGTAATAAAAACAAGAGAAGAGACATACTAATACGTGCTTAAAGAAAATATGATTTCCAACAATTTGCACAAGTATGCGCTCGTCACCTCACGTACAAGGCAATTCAATTACAAAATATACCAATCCTAAGGGGAAGGTCTCCGACACAAAGTTAGACAAGCCACTTACCTCGAACAAGCTCAATTCAACCCGTAATCACGCTTGTGCCTTGAGTATCCAACTCCAAACGGCCCAAATCTATTCAATTCAGTTGCATATTGAAAATAACACCTCAAGTAACCTAGTCCACAATTAAATTCAAAGTTAATACGTGAAATTATGTAAAATGACTAAAATGCCCCTCGGGCACATATCTCGGAATCGGGAAAAAATTATATATTCCGGACTCTCATTCACTCATGATTCTAATCGTATAAGAATCTCTCAAATCGGATGTCAAAAACCCAATCAAAACTCAATAATTCGGCCTATGAAGTTTATCCAATTTTTCCCAATTTTTCCACCAAAATTCGAAATTTAAAGATTAGATTTAAGTTAGGAATCATGGAAACTGATCTAAGTTGAGTAGAGATCACTTACCCAAGTTGCCCAGGTGAAAAGGTCTTCAAAAATCGCCCCTCCCGAGCTCTCAAATTCGAAAAATGTGAAATAGGATTAAACCCTCAAATTGGGGTTTGAAGAATCTGCCCAGGTATTTTTGTACATCGCGATCGTGAAAGAGGACTTGCGATCGCGAAGAGTAAAAAATTGATGGCTCATGAACTGGGCTGCGCGAACGCGAGATGGGGCACGCGATCGTGAAAAAGAAAGGGGCGGGTTTACACGTTTGCGGACAAGATCATGCGAACGCAAAGGAAAAAAAGACCACTGAATAACCGGCTCCTATTTCTACTATGCGAATGCGAAAGGGGGAATGCAAATGAGAAGGAGGAAGGGACAGACTTCCGCGATCAAGAGCCAAGTCATGCGATCATGAAGAACAAATTAAGCTCCCTCCAAAAATACACTACGCGAAGACGGAGGGAAGTCCGCGAACGTGATTAAGGAAACCAGATACCAGATTTTCTGATTCTAACAAGTTCCAAAATGACCCGTTGAGAATCCGAAACACACCGGAGGCCCCCGGGACCTCAACCAAACCTGCCAACCAATCCTAAAATATCATTCAAACTTATTCCAACCTTCAGGACGCTAAAAAAAACATCAAAACACCTATTTTTCGTCGGATTTAAGCTTAGGAATCCTAAAAACTCTAAAAACAGGCTTTCGATCAAAAAATCTATCAAACCTCTTCCGATTGACCTGAAATTTTTCACACACATCCCAAATGACATTACGGAACTACTTTAACTCTCGAATTCCATTCCGACTCTCGGATCAAATTTCACTATCGAACTGGAAACTTTAAATATTCAACTTTCGGTATTTCAAGCCTAATTTAGCTACAGACTTCCAAAACAAAATTCGAACACGCACCTAAGCCCGAAATCACCTAATGGAGCTAACAGAACCATCGGATTTCCATTCCAAGACTGTCTTCACACTGTTCCAACTATGGTCAACTTTACAACACTTAAGCTCTCATTTTGGGACTAAGTGTCCCAAAACTCTTCGAAACTCAAAATCGAACATCCCGGAAAATCAAAATAGCGGAAATAAACTTAGGGAAAGCAATTAATAGGGGATCAGGGCGTTAATTCTTATGACGACCGGCCGGGTCGTCACATCCTCCTACACTTTAACATTCGTTTGTCTTTGAACAAGCATAGAGACATACCTGAAGTAGTGAAAATATGAGGGTGACGGCTACGCATATCCTGCTCGATCTCCCAGGTCGCCTCCTCGACCGGCTTACCCCTCCACTGAACCTTCATTGATGCAATGTTATTTGACCTCAACTTTCTAACTTGCCTGCCTAATATTGCCACAGGCTCCTCAACAAAAGATAGATCCTTGTCTAACTGGACTAAGCTGAAATCCAACACATGCCACAGATCACTGTGATACCTCCAGAGCATCGAGACATGAAATACCGGATGAACTCCTGCCAAGCTGGGAGGTAAGGCAAGCTCATAAGCAACCTCCCAAACTCGCCTCAATATCTCAAAAGGGCCAATAAACCTCGGGCTCAACTTCCTTTTCTTCCCAAATCTCATAACGCCTTTGATAGGCAAAACCCGAAGCAGAACCCGCTCTCCAACCATATAGGAAATATCACGAACCTTCGGGTCCATATAGCTTTTCTATCTGGACTGGGCTGTACGGAGTTTATCTTGAATCACCTTGATTCTCCCCAAAACATCCTGAACTAAGACTATGCCAAATAATCTAGCCTCACCTAGCTCAAACCAACCCACCAGAGATCTACATCGCGTACCATATAAGGCATCATACGATGCCATATGAATGCTGGACTGATAGCTATTATTGTAAGCAAACTCTGTCAATGGTAAGAACTGATCCCAATAACCCCCAAACTCATTCACACACGCATGGGGCATATCCTCAAGAATCTGAATAGTGGGCTTGGACTGTCCGTCTGTCTGAGGGTGAAATGCCGTGCTCAACTCCACCCGAGTACCCAACTCCTGCTGTATGGATCTCCAGAATCGCAATGTAAACTGAGTACCTCTATCTGAAATTATAGAAACTGGAATACCATGTAGAAGGACAATCTCCCGGATATAAATCTCCGCCAACCGCTCCGAGGAATATGTAGTACACACAGGGATGAAATGTGCAGACTTGGTCAGCCAATCCATAATAAGTCAAATGGCATCGAACTTCTTCAAAGTCCGTGGGAGCCCAGATACGAAGTCCATAGTGATCCGCTCCCACTTCCACTTCGGAATATCTATCTGCTGAAGCAATCCACCTGGTCTCTGGTGCTCATACTTCAACTGTTGACAATTAAGGCACCGAGCTACAAACCCAACTATATCATTCTTTATCCACCTCCACCAGTAGTGTTGTCTCAAATCTTGGTACAACTTTGTGGCACCCGAATGAATGGAAAACTGCTAATTGTGGGCATCCTCTAGAATCAGCTCCCGAAGCCTATCAACATACACAAACCCAAGCCTACATCCTCAATACTCCGTCCTCGCCAATGGTCACATCTCTGGAATCACCATGTTGAACCTTGTCCTTAAGGACAAGCAAATGATGGTCATCATAATGCCGCTCCCTGATACGATCAAATAAGGAAGACCGAGAAACCACTCAAGCTAAAACCCGACTAGGCTCCGAAAGATCCAATCTCACAAACTAGCTGGCTAAGCCTGAACATCTATCACCATAGGCCTCTCTGATGCTGGTAGATAAGCCAAAATCCCGTAACTCTCCACCTCGCGACTCAACGTATCGACCACCACATTGGCCTTACCGGGTGATACAGAATAGTGATATCATAGTCCTTCAGCAACTCTAACCACCTCCCCTGATGCAAATTTCGATCCTTTTGCTAGAACAGGTGTTGTAAACTCCGATGGTTAGTATAAATCTCACAAGACACATCGTATAGATAATGGTGCCAAATGTTCAGGGCGTGAACAATGGCAGACAACTCAAGGTCAGGGATTGGGTAATGTTTCTCATGTATCTTTAACTTTCTAGACACGTAAGAAATCACACTACCCTTCTTCATCAACACCGCTCTGAGGCCAACCCTTGAGGCATCACAATAGACCGTATAAGACCCCGAACCTGTAGACAATATCAAAATTGGGGCGTAGTCAAAACTGTCTTGAGCTTCTGAAATTTCGCCTCACACTCTTCCGACTACTGAAATGGAGCACCCTTCTGGGTCAGTCTGGTCATAGGAGTTGAAATAGATGAAAACCCCTCCACAAAACGATGGTAGTAACCCACCAAACCAAAGAAAATTCGGATCTCTATAGTTGAGAATGGTCTAGGCCAACTCTGCACTGCCTTTACCTTCTTCGGATCCACCCCGAATACCCTCACTCGATACCACGTGTCCTAAGAATGCCACGGAATCCAACCAAAAGTCACATTTTGAAAACTTTGCACATAACTTCTTTTCCCTCAGAGTCTGAAGCACTATTCTCAGGTATTGCTCATGATCTTCCCGACTCTGGGAATATACCATAATGTCATCAATAAAGACAATGACAGAAGAGTCAAGATATGGCCAGAATACACTGTGCATCAATGCATAAAGGCTTCTGGGTGTTGGTCAGCCCAAATGACATAGCAAAAAACTCATAATGACAATACCTAGTCCTGAAAGAAGTCTTCGGGATATCTGGCTCCCGAATCATCAACTGGTAGTAACCTGAGCGCAAGTCGATCTTAGAAAACACCCGTGCGCCTTGAAGCTGTTCAAGTATATCATCAATACGAGGCAAAGGATAATGGTTCTTCACTATAGCCTCGTTCAACTGGCGATAATCGGTAAACATATGCATAGAACCATCCTTTTTCTTCACAAACAAGATAGGAGCACCCCAAGGTGATACACTGGGTCGAATAAAACCCTTAAGAAGCAATTCCTACAACTGATCCTTCAACTCCCTCAACTCAGGAGGAGCTATATGATACGGAGGGATAAAAATGGGCTGAGTGTCCGGCAACAAATCAATACTAAAATCAATATCTCTATCAGGCGGCATGCCTGGAAGATCAGCTGGAACCACAGCAAAAAAGTCCTGTGCTACTGGAATTAAATCATCTAAAGCGGTATCAATACTGACATCTCTCACTTAGGCTAGATACGTGTCACACCCCTGCTCAACCATATGCTGGGCTTTAATGAAAGAAATAACTCTATTGGGAATGTGATCTATTCTAACCCTATACTCAACACGCGGTATACCTAGCATAGCCAGCGTCACGATCTTGGCGTGACAATCAAGAATAGCATAATGGGGTGATAATCAGTCCATGCCCAAGATAATATTAAAGTCTACCATGTTGAGCAACAATAAATCGGCTCTGGTCTCAAAACCACTAAGAGCAACCAAACACGACCGATAAACGTGGTCCACAACAAGAGTATCTCCCACAGGAGTAGAAACATAAACAGGGGAACTGATAGAATCCCGAGATACACCCAAATGCGGAGCAAAATAAGAAGACACATAAGAATAAGTGGAGCCTGGATTGAATAGAACCGATGTATCTCTATGATAAACCTGTATAATACCTGTAATGACATAATCAGAGGCAATATCCTCGGTATGGGCAGGAAGGGCATAGTATCAGGCCTGGCCTACCCCTCTAGGGTGACCTCTACCTTGCCGACCTCCACATCTAGCTAGCTGAGCAGGTGGGGTAGTAACTGGAGCTGTAACCATAGCCTGAGAACTCTATGGGGCACGCTGTGGCTGAGAAGTCTGAGCAGGTGCACCCCTCCAAGTCTAGGGCAATCCCTCACCATATGGCATGTGTCACCACACTCAAAACAAGCTCAAGGAGGACATGGTGGTTGTGACTGGCTCGGATTGCTGGACTGACCTATGAAAGCACCCCACATAGGAGGCACGCTAGAAACTGGAGGTGCATAATAAGGCTCCTAAGGCCTACGATAAGTTGGAGCACTACTGGCTGTTGGAAGAGCTGAGTGAACATGGTGACTCATATAACCTCTACCATGACGACCTGCAGCTGGGGTACGGGCACCAGAGAAGTAGCCCGACTCTTGAGACCTCTTGGCCTCCCTCTCCTCTCTCTCCCTAGCATTCATACCCTCAATCCTCCTAGCAATGCTCACTACCTGCTGATAAGGAATATCTATATCCAACTTACGATCCATGCTAGACCTGATGTTGGGAATAAGCCCCTCAATAAACCGGTGAACCCTCTCGCGAATAGTAGAAACCAAGGCCAGTGCATGCTTAGACAAGCTAGTATAATGGACCACATACTCTGCGACAGTCATAGCACCTAGGGGAAAATGCTCAAACTCGGTGCGCCATGCTTATCTAAGTCTCTGAGAAACAAACTCTCTCAGAAATAGATTTGAAAATTGGGTCTAAGTCAGCGAAACAGCCTCGTCCGGACTGTCTAACTCATAGGTGTGCCACCACTCATAGGCGGCTCCTCAAAGTTGAAAAGTAGTGAATGAAACCCCGCTCAATCCTGATATACCCATAATACGCAGAATACGGTAGCACTCCTCCATAAATCCCAAGGTATCATCTGATGCTAATCCACTGAATACTAGAAGATCATACTTTTTGAACCTCTCAAGTCTCCGCTACTCATACTCCGAAGCCGCACCCCTATCCTCGGGATGGCCTGGGGCTATAGGCTGTACAGGAATAATTTATGGGACCTGATCAACATGAATTCGCTGCTTAGGAGTGTGGGCGGCGAGAGTCTGTGCTTCTCCCCCGGCCTGGGATATGGCTACAGCAAGGGGAAGCAACCATGCTTGAGCCAGAGTGGTGTACATGCTCATAAACTGTGCCAGAGTCTCCTGAAGTTATGGCGTGGTAGTAGCAGTAGGTATGTCAGGTGCCTGGACTCCGACTGGCACTACTGGTGGCTCCTTAGTGGCAGCTCGCGTAGGAGCTCTGGCTGTACCACGTGTGCGTCCACTACTTCTATCCCGGCCGCGGCCTATGACAGCTGCAGTAGGGAGCACGAGTGTCTTATCCTCTAGGGTAGCATGTCTCCTCACCATCTGTGAGAGAATAGAAGACAGAAGTTTAGAATTGTGATATAAAAAATTTCGCACGACAAAAAAATCAAATGAAGTGGAATATTCCTAATAGTTACATAGCCTCTCGTAGATAAGTACATATGTCTCCATACCAATTAGCGAAACTCTAATAAACCAGCTTGTGATCCATGACTCCTATGAACCTAGAGCTCTGATACCAACTTGTCACGACCCCAGTTCGCCCTCCATTAACTATCTTGATGGCAAATAGTCCGTATTACTAGGTAAGCCTAACAATGCAAAAATAATCTAAACTTGCAGAATAAATAGACTAAAGCCAAAATAACTAAAGAAAACAATATTTAAATGCCACTTGGCACATAAAACACAACTCTTCAGAATTTAATACACTATCCCAAAACCTGAAAACTCACAGAACCATAAGCCTTTGGAATATCTTACAGTCTAACTCCAGAATATCTAACAAGAAAGTAAATACAGAAGGGCATTGGTTAACATTTAGAATACAAATGGACTTCTCAGTATGCGGACGTGGCAGATGTACCTCGAAGTCTCTAAAGCGATCGCCTCGCCTCAATGATGGTAAGACTGAGTCGACGTACCTGGATTTGCATATGAAAAACATGCGCAGAAATGGCATGAGTACACCACATCGGTACTCAGTAAGTGCCAAGCCTAACCTCGGTTGAGTAGTCCCGAGGAAGGTCAGGTCCCTACTGAGATTAAATAAAAGATATAATTCAATAGTGTGGAACAAAATAGTATAATGTGTGAAGAAAAATAAAATTAACACAGTATAAAGAGAACAACAACGACTACACAGAACAACATAGAGAAAAACAATGTAAACACCGAAGGAAATACAACTCAGTTCCAATAATACCAACCGGGGATCCTCCAGTATACCGTCCTGAAGTCCCAAGTATAGATCTCCGATAAGTCTCTCGGGAAACCATCCCGTAGCTCAGCTCATGGTACACGGGATATACGAGAATCCCGTTCTGTAGACCCAAAAATAAATACCCAGTATTGGGAGAATCTACTGGGTGCATTCCCGTAGTTCCATATCACTGTGTACGGGGATCTATCGGGAATCTAACCCCTAGTGCCAATGTAATTAATGGGGGGGGAGGGGGGATCTACAAGGAATCTAACCCACAGTCCCAAATTAAACAGTAAATGGGGAGCTACCAGAATACCATAGCCGTAGTCCCAATGTAAATACACACCAGTAGCAAGAAAATATTCAGAGAAGGAAAATTTCATATTAAGGCAACAAATAATTCTAGCCTGCATAGAGTTCAGGTAAACAGTTTGAGCAATTAAAACAATTAAATAACTTAGACATGCTTTCCTAAGCTAACAACAGGCTTAAAAATATAAGTAATAAAAACAAGAGAAGAAACATACTAATAAATGCTTAAAGAAAACCGGATTTTCGACAATTTGCACAAGTACGCGCTCATCACCTCACGTACAAGGCAATTCAATTACCAAATATGCCAATCCTAAGGGGAAGGTCCCCCACACAAGGTTAGACAAGCCACTTACATCGAACAAGCTCAATTCAACTCGTAACCACACTTTTGCTGCGAGTATACAGCTCCAAATAGTCAAAATCTATTCAATTAAGTTGCATATTGTAAATAACACCTCAAGTAACTAAGTCCACAATTAAATTCTAAGTTAATACGCAAAATTAGGTAAAATGACCAAAACTCCCCTCGGGACCACGTCTCGGAATCAAGTAAAAATTATATATTCTGGACACTCATTCACTCACGAGTCTAATCATATAAGAATCTCTCAAATCGGATGTCAAAAATCCAATCAAAACTCAATAATTCGGCCTATGAAGTTTATCCAATTTTTCCCAAAATTTCCATCAAAATTCGAAATTTAAAGACTAGATTTAAGTTAGGAATCATGGAAACTGATCTAAGTTGGATAGAGATCACTTACCCAAGTTACCCAAGTTTAAATGTCTTCAAATATCGCCCCTCCCGAGCTCTCAAATTTGAAAAATGTGAAATAGGCTTAAACCCTCGAATTGGGGTTTTAAGAATCTGCTTAGGTATTTTGTACAATTGCGATCGCGAAAGAGGACTTGCGATCGCGAAGAGTAAAAATTAATGGCTCCAGAACTGGGATACGCAAACGCGAGATGGGGCACGCGATTGCGAAGAAGGAAGGGGCGGGCTTACGCGTTTGCGGACAAGACCATGCGAACGCGAAGGAAAAAAGACCACTGAGCCACCGGCTCCTATTTCTACTATGCAAACGCGAAAGGGGGAATGTAAATGCGAAGGAAGAAGGGACAGACTTCCGCGATCATGAGCCAATTCTTGCAATCACGAACAACAAATTTGGCCCCCTACGAAAATACACTACGCGAACGTGGAGGGAAGGCAGCGAACGCGATTAAGGAAACAAGATACTAGATTTTCTGCAATTCTAACAAGTTCTAAAATGACTCGTTGAGCATCCGAAACACACCCGAGGCCCCCAGGACCTCAACCAAACCTGCCAACCAATCGTAAAACATCATTCAAACTTGTTCCAACATTTGGAACGCTCAAAACAACTCAAAACATCTATTTTCACCGGATTCAAGCTTAAGAATCCCAAAAACTCTAAAAACACGCTTTGGATCAAAAAGTTTTTCAAATCTCGTTCGAATGACCTGAAATTTTGAAAACACATCCCAAATGACATGATGGAACTACTGCAACTCTCATAATTCCATTCCGACCCTGGGATCAAAATTTCACTATCGAACCGGAAACTTTAAAAATTCAACTTTCGGCATTTCAAGCCTAAATTAGCTACGGACTTCCAAAATAAAATTCGGACAAGCCCCTAAGCCTGAAATCACCTAACAAAGCTAATGGAACCATCAGATTTTCATTTCGAGGCCATCTTCACACTTTTCCAAATACGATTAACTTCCAACACTTAAGCTCTTATTTAGGGACTAAGTGTCCCAAAACTCTCCGAAGCTCAAAACCGAACATCCCGGCAAATCAAAATAGCAAAAATAAACTTGGGGGAAATAATTAATAGGGGATCAGGGCATTAATTCTTAAGACGACCGGCCGAGTCGTCACAAAATTAGTGTTTGCAACCACTAATTCAATATAGAAACCACAAATCAGTCCAAATATCAACCACCCATAAACACCTAAACATTAAAACACAAGGCCCATCAATACTCACACCAGGGTTGAACCACAACCCTAGCTAATGTGTCTAGCTCCTCATAATAATGGAATAAATCACATAATTAGATGAAGAATAATCCATAAATTATGATTACAAACTAAGAATTGAAGATTCAGTGTTAAACAAGCTAAAAATTAATGAAAATGGAGAAAAAAGCCATTCACATGCTCTGCTAAGATAAAGATAACTTAAAAATATGAAAAAGTATTATTTATATAGGACCGAATTTTCTGGACAAAAATACCACTACGGAGGTACCGCGGACCACGAAAAATGCACTGCGGCCGTGGTGAGGCTTTTTAGCTTGAAATTTTGAGTCTTTGAATCTAGCCACTGCTGACTGCGAAAAATGCACCACGGCCGCGGTGGCTTCACTGCCACACAAAATGGGTTTCGGCTGCAATAGTTTCCAATCTCCAGTTTCCCAACTCTCTGAATCTCTTCTCCGCTGACCGCACAAAATGGATTACGACTGCGGTGAGGCTACTATGGTCCATAAAAAATGGATTGCGGCCGCAGTGTTTGAGCTCCCAAAATTTGCACCTATTTGAATCTCCTCACCGCGGACCGCACTAAATGGATTGCGGCCGCAATGGGTCTGTTGCTGCTGTGCTTTGACTTGTTCATGGTACTTGTGCAGGTTTCACTCCATTTTGAGCTGGTGTTGACTACTTGTAACTTTTTTTGACCAAACCCTGACAAACAAGTACAACATGTAAGCCTTTGGGACTATTTGTATACATTTTGAATCAAAACTCAAGAAAAAATAAGCTAGAATCCCTAGTTATCAACTCCCCCAAACTTAAGATTTTGCTTGTCCCAAGCAAATAAAATAAGTCCCACCTTCTCAAGAATACAACCAAGAAAATTCAGCTGACCTAAAATGGCCTCATCTAGCATCAATTAGGACTAACAATTGCCCTCAATTCAAATGAATCATTAACAACATTCAACCATTAAAACAACATGGTTTTAGTGCGACACAAAAGCATCAATAATTGGCTCAAACGGTGGGCAGTCAATGGGTGGGCTGAAAATGAAGGGATATCTGGGGTAGTGGAAGTAAAGGGTCCTGAGGAAGTGGCTGGGGTAGCTAAGGGAGGCTAAGAAGGAGCGAATACTACTACTGGCTCTTCAGACTAGACAGAAGAAGCAATGGCTTTGCCTTTAGGATCTTTGCCTTTAGGGTTGTCATCACCTTTTAGGTTGTACCAGGGAAAGGGCATCTTCGGCTTTACCTTCATATCAAATCTCCTTTTCTCCATATCTTGGTCCTTGAAGTACATTGTCAGGAAATTTGGGAACGGATATGATCTATCAACTTCTTTGACCACCCCTGTAATCACCCTAGACATAAAATTTCCAATGTTTATTAGGTACCTTGCCATGATAGAAGCCACCAAGATTTCCCGAGAGATAGGTAGAGAGTTCTCAAGAGAAGTGGGGTCCAACCTACTGCATACAAAAGTCTCCCACCCATTTGCTTCAAAGTTTAGAGTCCTCCTCAAAATTTGGACTCCTGTTGTTAACCATGTTGGGGTGGTACTCAGGATTGCCATGTATTCTGCCAACTACGGACGGGCTGCCTTGTACAATGCCACCTTTTCTAAATACAAAGATTCATCTTCCTCCAAAAAGACCAGTTAATCATTGATTGTCTTACCATCGAACTTCACTGTTAGATTTCGCACCTTAGTCACTTTAGTGCCTTTTTTGATGTGGGTAGAATTAGTGTAGAACTCCTTGACTATGTGATCCTTTGCATCCTCAACATTGCCTAAGAAATAATCCCAACCCGCTCTCTTTCTGAATTGCCTCTACACATTAGCATTGTGAGGTAGAAGGTCCTTTGTAATGAATTTCTGTTCAAGTATCAATTTCCTCTCGGGCCACCATTCTCTAAACTTGTGGCATGCCAACTCACTAACAAACCTGTCCTACCAAGCCTCCGGTCTTCTAGTTCTCTCCACCCCCTACTTGAGGCACCCCCTCCTTCTTCTTCTTCTATGGGATCCTCACCTGGTGTTGAAACTATAGGTGAGGTAGAAGAAACATCATCACCGCTCTTAGCTGAGCCCTCAAATGACTCAGAATAAATTGGAATTGAAGCTTGAGCAGTGGGGGAGCCCGGAGGTGTATCTCTCAATCTAAGCCTCTCCGGCCAGTCAGGAACATTCTCTGACACTGAATCGGAGTCAGATGCCTCCCGAGAGGAAAATACTCACTTCCCTCTGAATGAGAAGCAGCTCTATCTGCAGATTGTCCTTCTGGTGTCCTTAATTTCTGCCGGACTTAGGGGGTCAATCTGTTCATGCCTTGTCCCCTACCCCGGGAGGATTGTCCTTTTCCTTTTTTGTTTGTCACCTCTCATCTTGATTTAACCATCTGCTAGTGGAATTTAGTTAAAGCTTGTTAGTGACACAATATTAGAAACATCAATGAGGAATATGCAGGAAAACAGCTTATTACGGACCGCATAAAATGCAGTGCGGCTGCAAAGGAACCACCGCAGGCCGCACAAAATGGTACCGCGGTCCGTAATGAAGTGAGGATCAGACTACCCACTTCTCTAAATCAGGGTATCGCGAACCGCAAGAAATAGTCTGCGGCCGCTGTAGGGCAACACAGACTGCAAAAAATTGATCGCGGCCGCGGTCAATAGACTCCTCTAGCATTTTCTATTGCAGATCGCATTAAAATAATCATGGCCGCAAAGAGGCACCACTGACCGCATAAAATCCACCACGGCCTGAGGTAAACTTCTCTCAGCAATAGCAACCTAGGGTTTTGAAGTTTTTCTCATTTTTAGCTTAAATTATCTTATTATCAAGCCCCTAGGTTGTTAATAATTATTTTCAACAAGCTAACCCTAATCTAATCAGCATTATGTGACTTTACGCTACAATTTGCAAGAAAAGGGATGAAAAATAAGCACAACTAACAAATTAAAAGAAACTAAAACAAAGTTAAAAACTAGGGAAGGATTAAAAGTACCAGTAATGAGATGCAGTAAAGATGAATGAGGATCAGTGATTGAATTTCCACAGTTAGGGCTTGATGAACTGTGTTTTTTACTATTTGGAGAGCAAAAGAGCGAAAAGGGTAAATGAGGGCCCGAGGTCCTATCTATAAAAAAAGAACCTGGTACCCACTATACCTACCCATCGCGGTTGCATAAAATGCACCGCGGACTGCGGTGGTTTACCACATGAAGCATTGGGGATAATATCACTGCGGACCGCACAAAAAGCTTCACGGCCGTGGCAGGTCACCGTGGACCGCACAAAATGCATTGCGGCCGCGGTAACAATCTTCAGAGAACCCCCATTTTAATTATTCATCACTGCGGACCGCATTGAAATTTCGCCCTCGCACTAATTCCATTGCAGCCTCGAAAAATACAATGCGGCCGCAATGCAAACTTCAGAGAGTGACATTTTTCTAATTTGGTCCTGCACTGCATCAAAAAAATCCTACACACATCTCACAACTAGTTAGTCCAAAAGAAAATCCTACACTAAAAAGAAAATCAAAGAAAAATAAAAGGAAAGACACATGGTTTGACTTCCAAGAAGAGCCTGATTTAACATCGCGGCACGATGTAGGTTACCATCAAATCACTTTAGATGGATCAGTGCCACCACGTGGCTGTCATCAATCTTTCCAAGGTAGTGCTTGACTCTATGCCCATTAACTCTGAAGGCCTCCCCGTTTTAGTTTTTCAAGTCAAGTGCACTAAACAGAGTTACAAGCACCACTTTAAAAGGTCCGCTCCATTTTGACTTAAGCTTTCCCTGAGACAGACGTAATCGAGAATTGAACAAGAGAACCAAATCACCCACTTTGAACTCCTTTCTATTAGCATAGTTGTCATGAAGATACTTCATCTTGTCCTTGTACAAGGATGAACTAGAGTAGGCATGGAATTAGAATTAATAAAGTTCATTAAGCTACTCCACATGAAGATTTGCTACCATATCCCATTCAAGATTCAACTTCCTCAAAGCACACATGGCCTTGTGCTCTAACTCAACCGGTGGATGGCAAGCTTTCCCAAATACCAACCAATACGGAGACATACCAATCAGAGTCTTGTAAGCAGTCCTATAAGCCCATAGAGCATCATCCAATTTCTTTGACTAATCGGTCATATTTGCATTCACCGTCTTTGACAATATACTCTTGATTTTCCTGTTTGAGACTTCAACTTGGACACTCTCCTGAGGATGATAAGGAGTAGAAACTTTGTGATTGATACCATACTTTGCAAGCAAAGTGTCAAAAGCTTTACTACAAAAATAAGACCCCCAATCACTTATTATTTCACGAGGAGTGCCAAACCTAGTAAAAATGCTCTTCTTGAGAAATGCAACAACACTCTGGGCCTCCTTGTTGGGTAAATCCACAACATCGACCCACTTTGAAACATAGTCAACCACTACCAGAATTTATGTGTTCCCATACGAACTAACAAACGGGTCCATGAAATCAATGGCCCACACATAAAAAATATCAACTTCAAGAATAGTATTGAGAGGCATCTCATCTTTTTTCAAAAATTCCACCTGATCTTTGACATTCGTCGCACCTGTTCATAAGTTCACTTGCATCTTTGTACAAAGTTAGCCAGTAAAACCCACAACTAAGAACCTTCGAAGCTATCCTCACCCCACCATGGTGACCATCATAAGGTGACAAATGAAAAGCCTCTACGATACTCAATTGCTCCTCCTCTAGGAAACACCTTCGGATCACACCATCAGTCCATATCTTGAACAAGTACGACTCATCCCAATAGAAATCCAAACTATCTCATTTGAGCTTCTTCCTTTGGTTAGAAGAGAGCTCACACGGGATTATACCAGTCACAATGAAATTATCAACGTCCGCAAACCATGGCATATCATTCACCGACACGAAAAGGAGTTGCTCATCGGGAAATGAGTCACTGATCTCTAGGCCATCACGAGGCCTCCCCTCATCTTCTAAGCAGACAAGTGGTTCGCTACTTGGTTTTCACAGCCCTTCCAGTCCACAATATCCAAATCAAACTCTTGAAGTAACAAGACCCATCATATCAACCTAGCTTTGGAATCCTTCTTCGTCATCAAGTACCGGAGTGCGGCATGATCGGTATGAATTATGACTTTAGCGCCCATGAGATGTGGCCAAAATTTTACCATTGTGAACACAATAGCAAAAAGCTTTTTTTCAATCATCGTGTAGTTCACTTGAGCATCATTCATGGTCTTGCTCACGTAGTACACCGTATGAAACATTTTATTCACTCTTTGACCCAAAACTGTCCAACTACAATATCACTAGCATCACATGAGTTTGAAAGGTAAGCTCCAATTGGGTGCGATAATAATAGGAGTGGTGGTCAACTTGTGCTTGAGAAGCTCGAAAGCTTGCATACATCCCTCACTGAACACAAACTTGACATCCTTTTCCAAAAGCTTGCACAAAGGATTAACTACCTTAGAAAAATCCTTGCTAAATCTCCTGTAGAACCCCGCTTGCCCAAGAAAACTTCTAACCCCCTTGACAGAAGAAGGGAGGAAGCCTTGAAATTACCTCAATTTTAGCTTTGTCTACCTCTATATTATGCTTTGAAATCTTATGGCCAAGGAGTATGCCCTCCTCAACCATGAAGCGGCATTTTTCCCAGTTGAGTAAAAGATTGGTTTCTTCACATCGGTCCAATAGCCTATCAAGATTCTTCAAGCATTCTTCAAATGAGTCTCCCACAACACTGAAGTTGTCCATGAATACCTCCAAAATATCTTCCACCATATCGATAAAAATGGCCATCATACACCACTGGAATGCAGCCGGTGTATTATACAACCCAAATGGCATCCTAGAAAAGGCAAAGGTACCATAAGGGCAAATGAAGGTCGTCTTGTCCTAATCTTCTGTAGAAATCAACATTTGGTTGTATCCAGAATACCTACCCAAGAAAGAGTAGAAGGCACGCCCAGCAAGTATGTCTAGCATACGATCAAGAAAAGGAAATGGAAAATGATCCTTGCGAGTCACCTTGTTCAACTTGCGGTAATCCATGCACACCCTCCATCCGGTGACTGACCTTGTGGGAATTATCTCATTTTGTGCATTGGTCACCCCAGTCATACCACCCTTATTTGGCATACATTGCACCGGCGAAGTCCATAAACTATCAGAGATGGTGTACAAAACCTCGGCATCTAACCACTTGATCACCTCTTTTTTCACAACTTCTTGCATTGCCTTGTTCAACATCCTTTTATGTTCTAATGAGGGATTTGCATCATCTTCCAGAATAATCTTGTGCATAGAAAAGGCGGGGCATATACCCCGAATATTAGCTAAAGTCCATCCGATTGCCTTCTTCTATTTTTGGAGCACCGCCAGTGTGGCATCTACATGCATGTTAAAAGACAGGGGGAAAGAATAACTGACAAAGTAGAACTAGGGCCTAAGAATTCATACCTGAGGTGTGGTGGCAACGACTTCAATTCTAACATGGGAGGTTCCTCAATTGAGGGCTTTGTTGGTGGAGTCTTCCTATTTTCAAGATCCAAAGAGAGTTTTCGAGGCTCGTAAGAGTAAGATCCCATTCCATGTAAAGCATTAACACACTCCACCCTGCCTTCATCCTCAATTACATCAAGATTCAACAATACCACTTCTAGAGGGTCCTCCACATTGATCATTGCACAAGTATCATCAATTATCAATGTCATGACAAGATCTATAAATGAGCACACTTCAGTACAGTTGGGCTACTTTATTGACTTTCACACATGAAAGAACACTTTTTCATCAGCCACTCGGAAAGTGAGTTCCCTTCCTTCCACATCAACTAAGGTCTTCCCAGTTGCAAGGAAAGGTCTTCCCAAGATTATAGGCACCTCAAAATCAACCTCACAGTCAAGAATCACAAAATTAGCTGGCAAGATAAATTTGTCCAACCGGACAAGAACATCATCAATAATACCCAATGGCCTCTTCATTGATCTATCCGCCATTTGCATTCTCTTGGAAGTCGGCCTCGGTTGCCCAATACTCAAAGTCTTGAAAACTGTGTAGGGCATCAAGTTGATACTTGCCCCCAAATCACATAGGGCTTTTGGAAAGTCTGTACTACCAATGGTGCAAGGAATGGTGAAAGCACCGGGGTCTTCTAGCTTCGGAGCCATAGAATGCACTATTGCACTAACTTGGTGGGTTATCTTGGTAGTTTCACAATCCATAGATCTTTTCTTTATCACCAAGTCTTTCATGAATTTAGCATAACCCGACAGTTGTTCTAGAGCCTCTACCAAAGGCACATTAATGGATAAGTTCTTCATTATGTCCATGAATTTCTTAAACTGATCCTCATTTTTCTGCTTCGCTAGCCTTTGAGGATAAGGTGGAGGTGGCCTTGGTAAAGGAGCCTTGGCTTTAGGCACAACCGTTTTTTGCATGTCTATTACGTGTTCCCTAGATGGGTTCACATCATTCTATGTTTCCACTTCGTTATCTTGTATATTAATCCTCATTTATTCATTCAAGTTCTCATCAATCACATTCTCAACCACCAAAGGGACCTCATTCTCTTGCAACTCAACTTCATCACTCAAAATTTCTTTTTGATTGGAGACATTCACATCACCTCCTTATAGTTACCACCCTTGTATACCCAATATTGTTCCCACCCTTCGGGTTGACTACTGTATCACTAGGTAGAGCCCCCTTAGGGCGAGTATTCAAGGATTGTGATATTTGGCCTAATTGAACCTCCAAGTTCCTGATTGAAGTATGGTGGGAAGCCAAGTGAGCATCCGATTCAGCATTGTTCTTCATCATCTGTTCAAACATCATTTCAATTCTCCCCAGTTCTTGTTTCAATGAACTAGGACCTTGGGATGGAAATGGGCGTGAATTGTTGGGTTGTTGATACATTGGTGGCCTTTGAAATCCTTGCTCTCGATTTCCTTTGTTGTTGTTGTTCTAACCATACTGATTATTGTTTCCACCCTAGTTATTGTTGTTGCCATTACCATTCCAATTACCCTGATTGTTTTCATTATTGCTCTAGTTGCCCCAATTTGAATTTTGGTTGTTGTTCCCCTAATTACTCTTCCCTTGTTGTTGTTGACTACCCCAATTGCCTTGGGATCCCCATTGTTATTGTTGGTTAGAAGAATTGCCCCTTTGGCCTTGATAGTTGTTCACGTATTACACTTCTTCATTCTGCTCATCATAACCTTCATCTTGGAACCCACTGTCACACCTCCTTTTTACGCTACCGCACCCCGCGAAGGGCGTGATAAAGGGTGTTTTTTCAATTAAAGGACATTCGAAACGGGATTCGTTTATTAAGAGATTTAGATTCGCCACTTGGGAGATTTATGGTGTCCCAAGTCACCGATTGAATCTCGAATAGAGGAAAGGTTTGACTCTATTTAACAGTCCGCAAACCAGAAATCCGGATAAAGAATTCTATTAACCCGGGAGAAGGTGTTAGGTATTCTCGAGTTCCGTGGTTCTAGCACGGTCGTTCAACTGTCATATTTGGCTTAATTATCTGATTTTATAACATGCTTTAACTTATGTGCAAATTTTAACTTTCAACCACTTTTGATTATTATTATTTTATAAGAATTGCAACGTCGTGAAAACACATCTCAAACCATGTCACATCAATGTACCCGTGGTTATTGACATATTTCGACTCCGTTGAGATTTGGATTTGGGTCACATAAATGTGCACCTGAGTTTAAGAAAGTGAAATTATTAATACGCGCCTAAAGAGACTAACGCATTATTATTTCTGGGAAGGCCATGAAATTCGCTAAACAGTCTGTCCCGAAATCTAGGTATTGAAATGTACACATGTGAGGGCCCCGCAATTTACGTTATATTTGGCGAGACTCGTCTCATTTATTTTAAAAGGACGATCCTAAAGCGACTATATTTTTTTCTATTTTTTCGTCTCTAGTAATAAAGAAAAGGTCCTAATTAATTACATGCTTACAAGTTGTTATAGTCGGGTTTCGAACACAATTCGTTAAATCAGAAAATAGATGCAATATGGGCAGTCCGTTTGCCAACGTGGGCCCAGGTCCAAACATATGTAGTATTCAACATGACCTGGGCCATCTTATTTTGAATTGGGACTAGTTAATTATTTCTACACATATTCACAGTTTTGCATATGCAGGAATATAAGATTATGGTATCTAACTAAGCAAATTACATGTAAGTTTTAGAAAAAGCAATTAGTTGGAATGAAGTAACTTAAGGGTCTAGTTTTAATCCTAAATTCAAACCATTGAATGCTGAAATTAGATTGTCATGGTATTTAAAATGGTCTACTAGACCTGATTCTATTTGACATACCTTTGAACATATACTACCGAATGACCAAGCTAAAGTAATAGAACATTATTGACTACATCACTATAAAAACTGTCCAGTTATACAAAGTGGCCGAAATTTTCATAACAATAGTATATAGAATGACCTAAGTACAACCAGTAAAAAAAAACTAAATCAAATTTATAACTTCAATTCTTCATATATATATATATATCCATGCTTCATGTTTCAGCTTACAACATTTGCAAAGTTATAGCCATGTACCTAGTATAGGAAGCAAAGAAGAGGAAGATGATGATCAGCAGAGCAGTAATAGTACAGCAACAGGCAGTAACAACCAACAAGACACAAATATTCATCAACCCCAGGAATGATTCAAACGACCCAATAAAACAGCAGAAACCAAAAGATTGACCCACAAAAATACCAGAAAACCAACCAAACTAATTGAACCACTACAGAAAGTTCAACTCCAAAATGAATCAGTGAACCAATCACAAAATAGGGATTGGCTCACAACACTACCAACACAAGTCAAATGAATTCTAAAGATGCACTAGAGTTACTTAGGATCGGCGTTAGTGTGTTTTGTTCAGGAAAATAAAATCAATGAAGCAATGGGGTTTTCAACTCTCAAATTCTTTTTTTTTAATTCTCACCTCTTTGATTTTTAAAAGCCCCCCCTTAATGATGTCCAAGTCTGCTCTATTTATCTCAAAAAACAGACCACTTTAAACAATTTAAAAAAAATAAGGAAAAGTCTCATCTTCTTGAGCCCGTAATCCCACTACTATATGTCTTGTCTCCCACTATACTAAACAAATATATTAGTTTCCACTACCATATGTCTTGTCCCCCACTATATTAAACAAATGCCTTATTTTAATATTATTAGTGCTTAGTGGACCGAGCACTCAAATTAAATAATTCAGTAAGTTGTCAATTCCTGTATTACCCCTGAGATTACTGAAATTACTATTCTACCCCGAACCGTCAATCTGTAACAAAATTATCAACTAACCCAAACTTGTTCTTAAAAACACAAAATCACTACACCTATAACCAAATTCCTAATCATATTCAACAATTAACTAATTAAACACATGAAACTAATTTCCAATCAACAACATTATGACAACAACATGGTCAGATTCACATTAAAGACAAACTTAATAGAACAACAAGTAGATTCAAATCATTAAACTCAATCATCAATTGAACTCCAAATTAAATCCAACAGCACTACAACCAAGATGAAGGATTCAATGATTCTGAGCAAATCACAATTCTAAATTAACACTTAGACAAAAGATGAATGAGCGCTGTAAATTCACTGAATCAAAAACAAACTAAATTTATATGCAAAACCTGATGAACAACAAAGGAAAGTAAAAGCTTAACAGACCACTACTAAATAAACAAAAACAAACCAGAATCTCATTCGTATGCTCATATAAAAAACAAGTGAATAACCACCTACATACGAGCAGAGAATAACTAAAAATCTGCTGAAGCAAAACGAAGAGAAAATACCAAATAAGGACTCAAACAAATCTGAAAAACTAACCGCGAGGCGGCGTTATACTCAAAACACGACGAACCGTAGACGAAGCTCGACATGGAAGCTTCGAAACTCGCCGGAAAAACAAAAATGAGAGGCATGGCTGTGGTCTTTCATGGCTGGTCGTTCATGCTGGTCGACGGACTGTTAGCGACGTGAGTGGTTGATGGGGTTGGTGGTTGTCGATGGGAGCTTAGAGATGGCAGTGGTGGTCGTCGTCCAGGTGAAGGTAACGGGAATGGATGCGAGGTTGTTTCATCGAGCTGGAGACGGGGGAGGCGACGAGCAGCTTGTGGTCGACTGGAAGGAGGGGCTCGTTTGGAGCTGGTGGTGGCTGCTGGTGGGTAATGGTGGAGCGGTTGTTTGTGGCTGCTGGGAGGAGATGGAGGTTATGTGATTAGGGTTTTGCTAGGTAGTGCAAAATGAAATAAAAATGAAGGGGGGGGGGGGGTTGTTTGTGTTATGGGGCAGACCGGGTCGGGTCGACCCGTTGGGTTTTGGGTTGGGTTTATGAGACACTTGGGCCAGGTTTATTCAAACTAGCATAAGAGGCCCAATCCGATTTTTCTTTCATATATTTTTGGTCTCTTTTCGTTTATTTGATCCAAAATTAACACTTAAAGATCCTAAATTAAATTAATAAAATCAAAATTAACTTAAAATACTAATCAACTCCTAATAATAGTTATCACACAAAATTAAATATTAATTAAAATAAAATCACACAATTTGGACATTAAATGCTAAAAAGATGCAAAAATACATATTTTTGTGATTTTTTATTTTTGTAAAACAAACTTAATTACTTTAAATTATAAATTAAATCCTAAATGCAAATGCGATATATTTTTGTATTTTCATTAATTTAACAAATAAACATGCACAAACAAATACAAATAATTATCCAAAAATGCCGCCAAAAATCTCAAAATTGCACTCAAAGGAAAATTGTTTTATTTTGAATTTTTTGGGAGTAATTCTCATATAGTGCAAAAATCACGTGCTTACAGCTGCCCCTCTTTGTCCGAAAATACGAAGAGTTTTCGTGCAAAGATAAAGTGAGCGAGCGATTTTCGCCCGTTTGAGTACTCCATGTGAAACATTTTTTGAAAAGATTTGACCGAACCTTTGCTTCAAAAGGTCTCCTACATATCCCTGGCTAAAAGAGAATCAGGTCAATGTAGTTCGGGAAGTTTTGGTAGCTGGGGCTACCATGGGACTATAATTTTGCTGTTACTGCTGTTGCATGTTGCGGCTACTGCTTGCCGACCTCCTTATTACACCATGCTAAACAGAAAATAAGAAGTTAGACTAGTCTATGAATTGTAAAACCTTATCTAGATCTTCAGGCTTGCTCTTGTCACCTTGTTTTCTTGTTGACTTGCTTCTTCTGATGTTTCTTCATTTCTGACTTGAATCGTCGGCCTCTCTTGATTGCCGAACTTGGACTGTTTATTTCCTTCTTGTGAGCTTCGCTTTATTTTTCTTTGAAGCTTGAACTGACCATCATTGCCTTCCTCTTGATTTTTGAATTTGTATTTATGCTGGGGATTTGTTGTAACCTTTCGCTCTCCTGGCGGGCTACTGACTTCCACACTTGAAATGTAAGGACTGGAATTGTACTTCCCTTGTTCTTTAGGTGGGCGTCTGATAGCTGACTTGAAATGTATTCCCTTGTTCTCGAGGTGGGCGGCTGATTGCTGAGATTTGAAATGTATTCCCTTGTTATCCAGATGGGCGCCTGATTGCTGAAACTTGAAATGTATTCCCTTGTTATCCAGGTGGGCGCCTGATTGCTGAAACATGAAATGTATTCCCTCGTTATTCAGGTGGGCGCCTGATTACTGAACTATAATTTAAAACTTCAATTAAAACTTAAAACAACGTCATTCCGTTCTTCAGGCGGGCACCTGACTTCAACAACAACTTAAAGTAAAACGCCATTCCGTTCTTTAGGCGGGCACCTAACCTCAATTATAATTTAAAACTTTAATGAAAACTTAAAAGACAACGCCTTTCTGTTCTTCAGGGGGCACCTGACTTCAACAACAACTTAAAATAAAACGGCATTCCGTTCTTCAGGGGGGCACCTGACTTTAACAACAACTTAAAGTAAAACGCCATTCCGTTCTTCAGGCGGGCACCTGACTTCAACTGTAATTTAAAGTAAACGCCATTCCATTCTTCAGGCGGGCACCTGACTTCAACTATAACTTAAAGTAAAACGCCATTCCATTCTTCAGGCGGGCACCTGACTTCAACAACAACTTAAAGTAAAACGACATTCCGTTCTTCAGGCGGGCACCTGACTTCAACTATAATTTAAAAACTTCAAATGCAGTTTAAAAAAACAACGCCTTTCCGTTCTTCAGGGGGGCACCTGACTTCAGCAATAATTTAAAACTTCAATTAAAACTTAAAACAACGCCATTCTGTTCTTCAGGCGGGCACCTGACCTCAATTATAATTTAAAACTTCAAAATGCAGTTTAAAAGACAACGCCTTTCTGTTCTTCAGGGGGCACCTGACTTCAACAACAACTTAAAGTAAAACGCCAATCCATTCTTCAGGCGATCACCTGACTTCAACAAAAAAAAAGGTAACGCCTTCGTTCTATGGGCGGGCTCCCGACTTCAACAACTTAACAAAAAGTAACGCCTCCATTCTACGGGAGGGCTCCCGACCTCTCAACTTACCTTATCTGCATCCTACTACTATTGTCCTTTCTTTGCATTGTAAACCATTTCCTTCTACTGGAAGTACCTTCAGAACTGCTTCCTTCAAAAACAAAACTTGTGTTGTCTTCCCTAGAAACTGTTAGGGAATTAATTACTTACCTGCGGGGGATAATACTGCTGGAGGAATCTCTCTTCTTCCCCTTCTTCTTCTTTTTTTTTCTTTTTTTTTTCAAAAACTAATCTATTCCAAACTTTTATTTTCTCTCAACACTGTTGGGGATAAAAGTGTTATCAGTTGGGGATAACGTTGTTGAGGATAACGCTGCTGGGGGAATTTTATTCCTTCAAAATCAGTGCTTCATTCTTCTGGAAGCTGCTGGGGATGACACTGGCTTTTGCTCTTCTAAACACAAGTTTCATCCTTTTTTGTTTTGTATGCTAGGGATACAACTCCTTTCATTGAAACTTGTTATTTTCTTTTTTTTTTCCACCACCGCTGGGGATAATACAGGTTCAAAGACCACTTCTCTTAAAACCGGTGTTATCTTTTTCTCCCCCCAAGTGGATACCTGTCTTCTAGAAAATTTTTCAAATGAAAGAAAAATTTTCTGCCCCAGTTTGATAATCTTCAATGTGGCATGCCTTTTCGCCATCAATGCCATTTCCTTTTTCCTGTTTCAAATCAAAGAAAACTTGTTAGTTTAAAACGCGGTGGTTGGTTGTGATGCTCCTGTTGGGGATGGTTCTCCTTTCTCCTTCCCTGCTCCGCATTTCATTATCAAAACTTGCTGGGGATATTATTATTCGTTGGGGATGATATTCCCGCTGGGGATAGTTTTTCCTTTCTTGCTTCCCCGCCCTCCTCGACGACTTTTTATTCACAAGCCTTTCACCGTTGTTTTCCACTTGTATACTGACCCCTCGCATTCCTATGACAGTGACTTTGCTTGAGGATTTTGCATGTTTTACTGATGAACCATTTTCTTTGTTCATCTTTCTCACTGGAAATACCTTTTCTGCTGGGGATATCCCCCTTCTTTTGTGGCATATATAGGGAACGGGCATTTCCCTGACCTTTGAGTCTCACTGGCCTTGGCCTTGAGGTCATTAACCTTCGCTTTTTGATGGAGGTATCCTCCTTTACACTGATCCACCCCTTTGTCAATTTCCTCTTGCTGGGGAATATCCCTCTTGACTCATACCACTTGGATGTACTAGCCAGATCTCGTCTTGCATAATTGGAAAGCTGATGGAAAATTTTGAAGTCATTTCTCACAAACAGACTCTATTGGGGAATTTTTGATGAAAGTAGAAAGATAAAAGGAACAAAATAAAAGACAAAGGAAGAGGATGACTCTCTAAAAAGAAAAGTTATAAAATAAAAACTTGTTAAACGCGGATACCGACTCTAATGGTCATGACATGTACATGTGGCCTATCCTCCGTCGTCAATCATCTTTCAAGATCTTCATTTGGTGATTACCCATCTGATTCTCGCCCTTATTTGACTTGTAGTGTCCGAAGGTTTTCACTATCAAGCCTCTCTCATTTTTATTTTTCTCTCAGCTTTCATCGCCTTATGGTGCCTGTGAAGGTTTTCACCGATAAGACTCTCATTTGTATTACTTCTCAGCTGGGGTTTTGGGTGTTACCGCTAAGACTCTCTCATATTTCTTCTGCTGGAGATCAGAGTCTTTTCTGCTGGGAATCAGAGTGTTCTGTTCTGATAAGACTTCTCTCATTTACCTGACTTGGCATCTTTTGAAGATCGGTCAAAAGGTCTTTCTTTGGACCGTAATATCGGATTTGGATAGGGCTAGAAAGAAAGGGTACTTGAAGGCTCAAAAACATATCAATTTGGGTTCAAAATTACAACCTTCGGAACTAGATTTATTTAAAATAAATACAACTTTTGCCCCAGTTTCTTGCTTGGGGATTTTTAATTTTTTATTATACTATGACCGAGCTGTGAAGCGCCTACGTATCCTCTTTTGAGGAATCAAGTCAAACGTAGTTCCCAATTCCTTTGTTTTTCCTAGTTTTCATTTTTACTTTTTTCATTTTTCTTTTCTTTTTCCTTTCCTCATTTTTTCTCTTTTTTTTCTTTCTTTTTTGTTGTTTTCTTTTTCTTTTTCTTTTTTTCTTTTTTTCTTTTTTTTTATATCTTCCATGTTTGTGTTTCTAGTCTTTGCTACTAATTCTAAATGAGGGGTATAAAAGAAAATAAATAAGGCTCAAAAGGGGTAAAGAAGGATAAAGTGTTTGGGTAGCAGAACAAAATGCCTTCGTCATTCCAATCTTCAAAACATGCCAAGTGCAAACAACACGATTAACATTCGTCATATTTTTAAAAGCATTGTTGGGCAACACTCTTATTTTCATTACTGCGAACGACACCCATGTCAACATGGCCATCTTGCCTTTAACGGTTTTCTTTTTACTTGCCCCCGTTACACATGACCCGGGCTCCGAATAGTCTCAAACCGTTCTTATTTCCTTTAAATGTCCTGATCACCTCCCAATGGCTTTACGATTAACTTATAAGATTAGGCCAAAATTATATGCGCATGTCATGTCACTAGAGTTGACGGAAAAAGAACTATAGAAAGGGAAAAGTAAGAAAAAATGACTAAACGTAAAAGAAAATAGGATATTGCATTAACCGACGAAACAACAACTCGAACAACAAAACAAACAAACTAAGATGGGGTTACAACCCTTAGAACAAACCTAGACAACACTAACATGAGATATTACGACCAAAGAAAAACTGGACAAAATAGAATGATAGAAGGGTTTGAGTTACAAGACAATATCCAGATTACAACCCTGAAATAATCTGGACAACAGAAACGACAACAACCTACGCCACCAAAGCTCCTCTCCGGCTAACCCACAAATGGAGCATCTTTCCAATTACCAAGCATGGCGTCTTTAGCCAATGCCTTCTGCATCAACCATACGGGTGTCTGCTGTATCCGAATTTTGTACGACAACGTCGCCTGCATTAATAAGCTCCTGAATTGATTTTTTCGGCTTCCAACATTTTTCCATGTCATGCCCCGGGGCATCTGAGCAATATTCGCACCTTTGAGAAAAATCACACCTCTTTGACCGATGATTTGGCATTTTTATCTGAATTGGTTTCAACATGCCCAGTTGCTTCAACTTCTGGAACAAACTGGCATACGATTCTGCCATAGGGGTGAGAGCCTTTTCTCGTTTCAGCAACCTCTCATTTCTAAATGCCTGATTTGGCCTAAAACCTGACCCGTGTGGTTTTTGGTATGCTCGTAGGGAGAAGTAGGGGCCAGGAGAATTACAAGGATATCCACGGATTCGATATAGAGGCTGAGGGCCTTTAGCAAGGACGACCATTGGACCTTGTCGCTGGGGAGGTTCAACCTGCGGGCCCTGATTGGGGACCTTGTGAGAAACCTCAGAGGGGTAATGCTGGGTAATATGAGCTTCGGGTGGGTGTTCATTTTTGGGAACAGTGGATGTGACTGGAGGGCACTTCTGGGAAAAGATAGACGGATGCCGAGTGATAGAGCTACTGGGGTGGCTGGGAAAGTTGTGATAGGCGGGTATATATGGAGAGTGTGGGGGATCATCTGGCATTGCGCTCGGTGTTCGAGTAAAGACAGAGTCCAGGAAGCTAGGTGGTGGCGGGGGCGGTGCTTCCCTAGCCGTCCATGCCCGATACATGTCTGCCACATGTTGTCTCAACATTTTCACTTCTTCTACCAACCCGTGGTTCCGTTCAACCAGTTGTTGTCGGTCATCGGTACCAGCCCACTCGGTTCTGAGGTTTTCTGCCATTATCCCTTGACTTTATGTTGCAGGGAAGAGAACCAAAACCAACCACCTCAACTTTCACTATAATTCAAAACAGAACATGTAAGAATGGACTCAGTCGGTCGTTATTGTTAATAACATTTTTTTGTGGACTCAGTCAGTCCTTGTTATTATCAAAACTTTGCACTCTTTTTTTTGTGGACTCAGTCAGTCCTTATTATTATAGTTGTGATCGAATCTTATGTGGATTGCCTACGTATCATGACCCCGCATGAATCAGACCTTGCGTAGTTTGGGCAGATACACGGTAAATAACAACAAAATACATTTTTTTTTATAATACAACAAACTTGATAACACAGGTTTAAAAGCTGACCATACTTAACATACTTTGACGACAAGACAACCTACAGACTCAAAAATCAAACACTACATGCTGTTAATCAAAAGAAATGAAAATAAAAACAGACTGACAGATTCCTTCCCCTATATGCCAATTTTAACCAAATGGCTATTTTTTGCAGACGTGGCCCCTTCTCAATTTCACATGAATTTTGAGGCCGGGAAGGATTATTTTACAAACGTTTCCGTTCTTTTATGAAAATAGCCTTTCGACAACTGAAAGATACTCTCAGGCTATCTCGGCAAGAACGGTTAAGACACCGCCGAAGCTGGCTCGGCTTATTTTGACCAAAATCCAAATGGCATTTGCTTGCCCATTGACTCTTTTTCTTGTTTGTTTTTTATTTTTTTTAAAAAAAAATAAAAGACCTGATTTTGCAAACACGGCCTTTCAGCACCTCGGGGACGAAGATTTTAAAGTTGCATTAGCCAACAGGCCAAAATCCTAAAACAATGATTAAAGGTGGTTGTTAATGTAAAGTCAGCCTTCCGGTGTCCCTTTCGGGAACATTCAGCTATTTCCGGCAAAAACAGCATCACCGACTTATTTATGACTTTTTTTTTCAAAAAAAGAAAACTCGATATTGCAAACACAGCCTTTCAGCGCATCGGGACGAAGTTTTTAAGGCTGTGTGGGTCAACCGGCCAAAAATTTAAAAATGACCAAAGGTGGCCGTTTATGCAAAGTCAGCCTTCCAACGTCCCTTTCGGGAACATTCGGCTATTTTCGGCAAAACAACATCACCAACTTGTTCACGACTAAAATTAAAATTTGACATTTTTGGATATAGAACAAACTATATTTGAAAACAAAACACACATTTTGTTTTCAAATCATAAATAAAACGAATTTTTTTTTCATTTTAAAACACAATTTTTTTTTTGAAAACTAAATCACATTTTTCCTTTATTGGCAAATGAAGCAGAATATATATATATTTTTTGAAAACGTTTTTTTTTTCATTGGAAAATAAAACAAACTATTTTGAAAAATAGAACTCTTCATTTTTTCTTTTTCATTGGCAAATAAAACAAACTATTTTGAAAATAAAAACTTATCATTTTTTCTTTTTCATTGGCAAATAAAATAAACTATAAAAATATTATTTATGTATTTATTTTCTCAAAAATCCGGCAGAGTTTCGACACTATTTGAGAATTGGTTTCTTTTTTCTAAAAATGAGTAGTTATCTCTCTACACGGTTATTTTTCTTCTTTTTTTTTTCATAATTTTCCAATATCCCCAATTTCAGAAACTGGTCAGCATGCTAGTCCGAAGCAAAAATAAATGCACAAGTAGCAAGTAAATGCAGCAGGATGGTCTTTTCATTTCAGGTACACCTGTCCTAGACGAACCCAACCCCTGTGTTGAGTCCCCTAAGTCAAATGCACATGATGCAAACAAACGTTCCTACTAGGGATCCGACATGAGGCTTTGTTATTCTAGGTTTAAAACCTGGGTTTATTGTTCTAGACCTGGTGTATCTGAGCGGACAACTCTAGCCGAGGAGGGTTAGTGTACCGGTAGCATTGTTTTCCGGCTTAACTGGTGGTGCTCCCCGCCTAAAACATGTGTGACTAAAATCCTTCACCGGGTGTCAGGCACCTCAGCTATCTCAAAGAAAGTGGGCTATGTTAAGCAACTGCCCAATTTTATTTTTAAGAAGACTCAGAGGGGGTGCGTGAGAAGACAGTTTATATATACAGTTCAAAAATTATCAAAGCAGTAAAAGTAACATTTAGCACATTAAAGCCAAAACATCAAATAAAAATCAGATAATAAATAAGACAAATTCAACAATTATTTCCAAGCTCGAATTTCTAACCCTGAACCAGTGGTCCTGGGTCAATTTCCCAGCGGAGTCGCTAGAGATGTCACACCTCATTTTTTCGCTACCGCACCCCGCGAAGGGCATGGTAAAGGGAGTTTTTCCAGTTAAAGGACAATCTAAACGGGATTCGTTTATTAAGAGATTCAGAGTCGCCACTTGGGAGATTTATGGTGTCCCAAGTCACCGATTGAATCCCGAATCGAGAAAAAGTTTGACTCTATTTAACAGTCCGCGAACCAAAAATCCGGATAAGGAATTCTGTTAACCCGAGAGAAGGTGTTAGGCATTCTCGAGTTCCGTGGTTCTAGCACGGTCGCTCAACTGTCATATTTGGCTTAATTATCTGATTTTATAACATGCTTTAACTTATGTGCAAATTTTAACTTTCAACCACTTTTGATTATTATTATTTTATAAGAATTGCAACGTCGTGAAAACACATCTCAAACCATGTCACATCAATGTACCCGTGGTTATTGACATATTTCGACTCCGTTGAGATTTGGATTTGGGTCACATAAATGTGCACCCGAGTTTAAGAAAGTGAAATTATTAATACGCGCCTAAAGAGACTAACGCGTTCTTATTTTGGGGAAGGCCGTAAAATTCGCTAAACAGTCCGTCCCGAAATCTAAGTATTGAAATGTACACATGTGAGGGCCCCGCAATTTACGTTATATTTGGCGAGGCTCGTCTCATTTATTTTAAAAGGACGATCCTAAAGTGACTACATTTTTTTCTATTTTTTCGTCTCTAGTAATAAAGAAAAGGTCCTAATTAATTACATGCTTACGCGTTGTTATAGTCGGGTTTGGAACACAATTCGTTAAATCAGAAAATAGATGCAATATGGGCAGTCCGTTTGCCAAAGTGGGCCCAGGTCCAAACATATGTAGTATTCAACATGACCTGGGCCATCTTATTCTGAATTGGGCCTAGTTAATTATTTCTACACATATTCACAGTTTTGCACATGCAGGAATATAAGATTATGGTATCTAACTAAGCAAATTACATGTAAGTTTTAGAAAAAGCAATTAGTTGGAATGAAGTAACTTAAGGGTCTAGTTTTAATCCTAAATTCAAACCATTGAATGCTGAAATTAGATTGTCATGGTATTTAAAATGGTCTACTGGACCTGATTCTTTTTGACATGCCTTTGAACATATACTACCTAATGACTAAGCTAAAATAATAGAACATTATTGACTACATCACTATAAAAACTGTCTAGTTATACAAAGTGGCCGAAATTTTCATAACAATAGTATATAGAATGACCTAAGTACAACAAGTAAAAAAAAACTAAATCAAATTTATAACTTCAACTCTTCATATATATATTCATGCTTCATGTTTCAGCTTACAACATTTGCAAAGTTATAGCCATGTACCTAGTATAGGAAGCAAAGAAGAGGAAGATGATGATCAGCAGAGCAGTAATAATATAGCAACAGGCAGTAACAACCAACAAAACACAAATATTTGTCAACCCCAGGAATGATTCAAACGACCCAATAAAACAGCAGAAACCAAAAGATTGACCCACAGCAATACTAAAAAACCAACCAAACTAGTTGAACCACTACAGCAAGTTCAACTCTAAAATGAATCAGTGAACCAATCACAAAATAGGGATTGGCTCACAACACTACCAACACAAGTCAAATGAATTCGAAAGATGCACTAGAGTTACTTAGGATCAGTGTTAGTGTGTTTGGATCAGGAAAATAAAATCAATGAAGCAATGGGGTTTTCAACTCTCAAATTCTTTTTTTTTTAATTCTCACCTCTTTGATTTTTAAATGCCCCTCCTTAATTATGTCCAAGTCTGCTCTATTTATCTCAAAAAACAGACTACTTTAAACAATTAAAAAAAATAAGGAAAAGTCTCATCTTCTTGAGCCCCGTAATCCTACTACTATATGTCTTGTCTCCCATTATACTAAACAAATATATTAGTTCCTACTACCATATGTCTTGTCCCCCACTATATTAAACAAATATCTTATTTTAATATTATTAGTTCTTAGTGGACCGAGCACTCAAATTAAATAATTCAGCAAGTTGTCAATTCCCGTATTACCCCTGAGATTACTGAAATTACTATTCTACCCCGAACCTTCAATCTGTAACAAAATTATCAACTGATCCAAACTGGTTCTTAAAAACACAAAATCACTACACCTATAACCAAATTCCTAATCAAATTCAACAATTAACTAATTAAACACATGAAACTAATTTCCAATCAACAACATTATGACAACAACATTTGTCAGATTCACATTAAAGACAAACTTAACAGAACAACAAGTAGATTCAAATCATTAAACTCAATCATCAATTGAACTCCAAATTAAATCCAACAGCACGACAATCAAGATGAAGGATTCAATGATTCTGAGCAAATCACAATTCTAAATAAACACTTAGACAAAAGTTGAATGAGCGCTGTAAATTCACTGAATCAAAAACAAACTAAATTTATATGCAAAACCTGATGAACAACAAAGGAAAGTAAAAGCTTAACATACCACTACTAAATAAACAAAAACAAACCGAAATCTCTTTCATATGCTCATGTAAAAAACAAGTGAATAACCACCTACATACGAGCAGAGAACAACTAAAATTCTGCTAAAGCAAAATGAAGAGAAAATACCAAATAAGGCCTCGAACAAATCTGAAAAACTAACCGCGAGGCGGCGTTATACTCAAAATACGACGAACCGTAGACGAACCTCGACATGGAAGCTTCGAAACTCGCCGGAAAAAAAAGAGAGGCATGGTTGTGGTCGTTCATGGCTGGTCGTTCATGCTGGTCAACGGACTGTTAGCGACGTGAGTGGTCGACGGGGCTGGTGGTTGTCGATGGGAGCTTGGAGATGGAAGTGGTGGTCGTCGTCCAGGTGAAGGTGACGGGCATGGAAGCGAGGCTGTTTCGTCGAGCTGGAGACGGGGGAGGCGACGAGCAGCTTGTGGTCGACTCGAAGGAGGGGCTCGTTTGGAGCTAGTGGTGGCTGCTGGAGGGGAATAGTGGAGGGGTCGTTTGTGGCTGCTGGGAGGAGATGGAGGTTATGTGATTAGGGTTTTGCTAGGTAGTGCAAAATGAAATAAAAATGAAGGGGGGATTGTTTGGATTATGGGGCAGACCGGGTCGGGACGACCCGTTGGGTTTTGGGTTGGGTTTGTGAGACACTTGGGCCAGGTTAATTCAAACTAGCATAAGGGGCCCAATCCGATTTTTCTTTCATATATTTTTTGTCTCTTTTCGTTTATTTGATCCAAAATTAACACTTAAAGATCCTAAATTAAATTAATAAAACCAAAATTAACTTAAAATACTAATCAACTCCTAATAATAATTATCACACAAAATTAAACATTAATTAAAGTAAAATCACACAATTTGGACATTAAATGCTAAAAAAAATGCAAAAATACATATTTTTGTTATTTTTTATTTTTGTAAAACAAACTTAATTACTTTTAATTGTAAATTAAATCCTAAATGCAAATGCGATATATTTTTGTATTTTTATTAATTTAACAAATAAACATGCACAGACAAATACAAATAATTATCCAAAAATGCCGCGAAAAATATCAAAATTGCACACAAAGGAAAATTGTTTTATTTTGAATTTTTTGGGAGTAATTCTCATATAGTGCAAAAATTACGTGCTTACACCCACCACTATCTTGGTAAAATTGATCCGAACTCCCTTGGTTTTGTTGGCTTCATTTTCTTCTTTTGTTCATTAGAATATTGACACCCTCCATAGCATTCACTTGTCTTGGAGTTTGAACCAGCTGTAATTGTGCCTTTGCTAGCTGGTTCATTGTGGTTGTCAGTTCTGGTACATGATCATGAAGCTCTTTGTGCAAGTCAATGGCCGTGGGGTCACCCTGTGGCATATTGTCTCTACTTTGCCAAATGGAAGACGTGTCAGCCATCTCATCCAATATTGCATTAACATCATCATACGATATGTTCATGAAATTTCCCCGACGAGTTGGTTCACTATGCACTGGTTTGTTGTGTTAATGCCCCAGTAGAATGTCTGTTGTATCATTGCCTCAGTCATATAATTATTGGGACATTCCTTTACTATGGTCCGATATCTCTCGCATATCTCATGTAGTGGTTCGTTGGGCTCCTGTTTAAAAGCTAAGATTTCATCCCTCAAAATTGCCATGTGACCCGGCGAGAAAAACTTTGCAATGAATTTATTGGACATCATCCTAAGTAGTGATTGAATGGTTGAGAAGCCATTCAAGCTAGTACAAAGCCTTCCCTCTAAGCGAGAAAGGGAATTGTCTAAACCGAAGTGCATCCTTTGACACATTTGTTTGCTTGCTCCCCCAACACGTATCCACGAAACCCTTAAGGTGCTTGTATGCATTCTGATTTGGAGCGCCTGTGAAATACCCTCGCTACTCCAACAAGGTCAACATCACATTTGTAATTTGGAATATGCCTGCCCGGATCCGGGTTAGGACAATTGCACTAGCATTTCCTTGGTTGGGAAGCACTCGCGGAGCCATACTTGGAGGTGGTGAGGGAGGGTCTAGAACATTATCATTGGCCTGGTGGTCTCTACTTTGAGACTGAGGTACAATAGGAACCTCATCATCAATATTATCATCTACCTCCTCCCCCGGCGGAAGATCTCCAAGAGCTGCATTGTTTGCTGCCATTTTATACCTGAATTTGCGACACTCACAAATTAGTAACATAGAAGGAAAGAAAAAGTGATCGAAGCCAACCTACAGCACTACAAAGTGGCAAAAGTAGTCGAAGCATCTTTTGCCAGAGGTGGTAGGGATCTAATCCACATGGAGCTAGAATGTTGGGAATTGGTTTCCTATCCAAATTAGCAATGCGTAGTGCTCTTAATTACGCTTCCAATCATAATTGTTGTTTGTTACTTTTTATATTATGCTAAAAAGATTCTAAATTAAACTAAGAAATAGTGCTTGAAGGGTTTTCTAAATAGATAACGAGGCACTAGGGAAGGGACTATCTCCTAGGTCAATATTTGACGGATTCTAATGCTTAAGGCAAAGATGTTATGTTGGGGATCGCGATATAACCAATGCATGAAACTACTCACTCTATACCTCTCATTAGCTTGAGTGACTTTGCCGTAATTGACTTTCTCAAGACCAATTGGCTATCAAGATTTGTGCAAGCAATATAGATTCAAGTTGGGCATTACAATCTATACGTTTAACCCTTAAATTGGGGCTATCAATCTCTTGAATACACCCTAATTCCTTGTTGGAATAATTTTTCTAGTCTCAAACACTCTTTCTCAAGAACAACCCATGTCAAAAAGGCATAAATTAGTGTATGCAACCACTAATTCAACAAAGAAACACAAATCAGTCCAAATATCAACAACTCATAAACATCTAAGCATTTAAACACAAGACCTATCAAATACCCACACTAGGGTTGAGCCACAACCCTAGCTAATGAGTCTAGCTCCTCATAATAATGGAATAAATCAGATAATTAGATGAATAATAACTCATAAAGTATTATTACAAATTAAGAATTGAATATTCGACATTAAACAAGCTACAAATTACTCAAAATGGACTAAAACCGCCGTTCACGTACTCCGTTGAGATAAAGATAACCTAAAAATATGAAAAAGTAGTATTTATACAAAGACAAATTTTTTGGACAAAAATACCCCTACAAAGGTACCGCGGACTGCGAAAAATAAACTGCGACAGCGATGAGGCTTTTTAGCTTGACTTTTTGAGTCTCTGAATCTGGCCACTGCAACTAGGGTGGCATCACTGCGGTCCGCACAAAATGGGTTGCGGCCGTAGTGGCTTCCAATTTCCAAATTCCCAACTCTCTGAATCTCTTCCCTGCGGAATGTCCATAGTGAGCCTACTACGGTCTACACAAAATGGATTGCGGCAGCAGTGCTTAAGCTTCCAAACTTTCCTCACCGCGGACCGCATTAAATGGATTGCGGCGCATTGGGTCTATTGCAACTGTGCTTTGACTTTTTCTTGGTATTTGTGCAGGTTCCACTCCTTTCTGAGCTGGTTTTAACTACTTGTCACTTTTGTTGACCAAACCATGCAAACAAGTACAATATGTAAGCCTTTGGGACTATTTGTATACATTTTTAATCAAAACTCAAGTAAAAAGAAGTGAAAAATGAACCAAAATCCCTAGTTACCAATATGGAGGAATAGAAATGGGCTGAGTACCCGGATCCCAATCAATGCAAATGTCAATATCCCTATCAGGTGGCATACCCGACAGGTCTGAAGGTAACACCTCAAGAAACTCATAAACAACAGGCATAGAATCCATAAAAGGAACATCAGCACTAGAATCACAAACATATGCCAAATAGGCCAAATGCCCCTTCTCTAACATACACCGAGCCTTCTTATATGAGATAAAACTACGGGTAGAATGACCACGAGTCCCTCTCCACTCTAAACAAGGCAACCCCGGCAAGGTAAGGTCATAGTCTTGGCATGACAGTCCAAGATAGCGTGATAAGGTGATAACCAGTCTATCCCTATTATGACATCAAAATCAACCATATCCAAAAGTATTAAGTCTACTCGGGTCTCAAGACCCCCAATCACAACCATACTAGAAAGATGAACACGATCTACCACAATAGAACCACCAACCGGTGTAGACACACATACAAGATAACTCAAAGGATCACTAGGCATGATCAAATACGGTGCAAAATAAGATGACACATAGGAGTATGTAGACCCTGGATCAAATAGCATAGAAGCATCCCTACTACAAACCAGAATAGTGTCTATGATAACTGCATCGGAGGTCTCAACCTCAGGCCTAGCTTGAAGGGCATAACATCGGGGCTGGGCCCCACCACTCTGAACTACATCTCTGGGATGACCTCTTGCAAGCTGGCCTCTACCTCTAGCGGCCTGACCTCCACCTTTAATACCTATACCTATACCTCTAGCACCTCTACCCCCACCTCTAGCTGGCTGAGCGGGCGGTGGAACACTCGGTGATTGGACCATGGCACGGGAACCTTGATGTTGAGAGCTGCTCGGTGCTTGAGGGCAAAATCAAGCTATATGCCTCGTATTGCCACAAGTATAACAAGCCCTCAGCTGCTGAGACTGCTGACCCTGATGGCCCGAATGACCTCCCCGAAAACTCTTGAGCAGCGGTGCACTGATAGAAGCTGGTGGTGCACTGTAAGGAAACTGATTACAGTATTGCATATGAGAACCATGACCACCTGGTACACCGTGAGAAGCCTGAAGTGCTGAATGAAATGGCCTGGAAGGATGGACCTGTCACACCTCCTTTTCACATTACACCCTCGGAAGGGTATAAAGGAGTTTTTTTCCAATTTAAGGACAATCGGAACGGGATTAGTTATTTAAGTTTTTCAGAGTCGCCACTTGAGAATATAATGGTGTCCCAAGTCCTTGAGTTAATCCCGAACCGAGGAAAGTTTGACTCTGTTACAGTCTGCGAACTAGAAATCCGGATAAGGAATTCTGTTAATTCGGGAGAAGGTGTTAGGCACTCCCGAATTCCGTGGTTCTAGCNAAGAATTGCAACGTCGTGAAAATGTATTTTTTGAACCACACCGTACCAGTACGCCTGTGGCTTTAAATACATTTTGACTTCGTTGAGAGTAAGATTTGGGTCATATAAATGTGCACCCATACTTGAGAATGTATGTTAAAATCGTGCCTAAAATATCTACATCTTATTAACTTTGGGAAAGACCGTGAAATTCGCTAAACGGCCCTTCCAAATCTATGTGCTTATAACAATTAATTGAGGGCCCCGTGTACTTTAGCTTATAACGAGGCTCGTCTCATTGTATTTTTTAGAAGTCGAACCTAAGTTGTGCTATGTTTTCTATCACTTGTTTTTCCCTTAATAGTTATTAATATCTTTCTAACAGTCATATTATTGTTTGCAGATCCAGGCCATCATATGTTTTGGGCCTGAAAATCATATCCAACACAAGGAGATGCACGGAAGTGCGTTGGGACTAATTAGAGCTCAATTCATAATTGCAGGTTCATTTTATAGGCCTAGAAGCCATCAATTGAATCTGGCTTCTTTGCCTTATCACGCCTGAATTGTTAATCAAATCCAAAACATGTTTAAACATTCTATTAAGGCTAATTATATATGTACACGAGTATCACAACCTCAGTATCAGGACTTAACTAAAAATTAATGCTAATTTCATTTATATACTACTGTCTAGTTACCAAATTATTCAGGCTGAGTCTATT